>LPNX010161331.1:489378-510700 GCA_001517045.1 Pseudotsuga menziesii | reverse complement strand
AAGGACATTCACTTGTTCATTTTTCAGAGAAGAGAGAGAGCTGGGTGAAGGAGGTCGAGTTGCTGAAGGAGGTCGAGTTTTTCTGAGAGAAATTTATGCACTGAAATCAAGGAGTACAGGAGATTAAATCTGCACAGAAATCGAGAGGAGAGTACGGCTCATTTATTACTGTACGGCTGCATTAAATGTGCACAGAAATCGAGGAGTACGGCTGCCATTAAAGCTGTACGGTTTTGCATTTATTTCACAGCACAGAAATCGAGGTTTTGAAGTCTGTACGGTCTGCATTAAATGCTGTACGGACAGCATTAATTATTCAGCACAGAAATCGAGGTACGGCCTGTAGTACGGCTGCATTAAATTCCTGCACGTTTTTCGAGGTACGGACAGCATTTATTTGGCACTTTTTCGAGAAGGTACGGCTGTCATTTATTACTGTACGGTCAGCATTTAATTTTGGCACAGAAATCGAGGTGTACCGCTGGGTTCTTTTTGCTGAGTTCAGTTTCCAGAATTTTGAGATAAAATTCTGTGGTGGAGATAAGTAATGTTTTCACTGTATTTCTGTCCAATACTTTTGCTGAAGAAATAAATATCTCTCCTCTCTCTGACTGGTTTTCCCCGTGGGGGTTTTTCCAGGGCTGATTAGCCAAAAATCTCTGAGTTAAATTTGTGGTGTGCATGCCATTTGTTTTCAGCCTGTTAGTAATTTTTACTGTGTGTTTAAAATTGTTCGGCAAAATTTTAAGTAGCTTCAAGCCTATGCAAAACCGGCTGAAGTGAAAAACACAAATTGTTCATTTAAACCAGCAAGCAGTAAATCTCAGTTTTCCAACATGTAGGACACGTAAATGACTCTGCAAGTGTCATTTAAACGATCTCCCATCAACCAGATCATGAATCAATGGGATAAAGGAGAAAATGCAGCCTATGTGCTATCATCATTGGATATAATGTGTGCACAAGTCCAGATGCAAGTGTTAAAAAGTCATGCAAACTCTGGTAGCATTGGGGCACTAACCTTCCTAACATTATATAGCTTATTCAAATCTGCTCTCCCTACAACTACTATGTAGTATTGCCTCAAGCATAGACCATGACAATAGAATGATTTACAGGAAGGTATCTTCTTGCTAACTGTTAACACACTATCTGACTCCAGGGAGATTGTACAGGGATGGATCGCCCATTAACCAGATCATGAATCAATGGGATAAAGGAGAAAATGCAGCCTCTGTGCTATCTTCATTGGATATAATGTGTGCACAAGTCCAGATGCAAGTGTTAAAATAGTCATGCAAACTCTGGTACCATTGGGGCACTAACCTTCCAAACATTATATAGCTTATTCAAATCTATTCTCCCTATGCAGTATTGCCTCAAGCATAGAACATGACAATAGAATGATTTACAGAAAGGTATCTTCTTGCTAACTGTTAACACACAATCTACCTCCAGGGATATTGTACGGGTCAGAGAAATGAGTGCTAAAAGATTTGTTCATCTTCTTGCTAAGAAGGCCGTGCACAGAAAAGGGCTAGTTATGAATCAAAATATTGTCTAGAAAGCTATGAACCATCCACTGATGGGGATTTTTGAATTTTTCAGTAGGTCCTTCACTTGTTAAAACAAACAAGACTGAGGATATTCCATACACATTGGATAAAAATTTAAATAGTTCAGGTTTTAAGCTTGCAAATGATAGGCTGATGCTAATAGATTGGGACAAATACAATGAACAGAGCATACTACCATCTAATGTTTTACATTATAGCACTCTAGAGCATGCTGATGGCAATGAATAATGTGTACTCTCTATCCTCAAATCCCTTTCAACTAGGCTTGAACTCTTAGAATTGTGTCCATCACACATAACAGTGGTTCGAACAGGGTGGTCCACCATTCAAGCATATTTTATATCCTTATTACAAAATCAATTGCATGCTTACTCCTGATATGATAGTCCGGGCACTCCAATATTTTAAGTTAACTTTAAAGGTCATGTCAGTTAATGTTGCCAAGTTTCCAGGTGCAGAACCTGCTGATATGATTGAGAACAGGATGTAAACAGAGTAGCTGCTGGCGTGAAGGTGTGGGTTGTGTCACCAGATAAATATCTCTTCCAGATCTTGTTTCCCTTATTACAACTCTTGGGATTTTTTGCACGTGGATCTTTGTTTGTATCACTTGTCATGGAGTGACAGACAATTCTGCACATTTAAATTTATGGACTCTTGATATGGATATTACCAGTAGAAGAGAGCTGATTATTTGACACATTATGGCAGCCTTTGGAACTGATTCTGAAGCAGATTTTGGGGGTAAGCTACAATCTAAGGGCCACATAATTCGAGATTTCAAGGCAGCAACAAGGCTAGCAAACATAGACGGTAAAATTTTATAAAAAAGACAGAACAGCATAATTGAGTTGTGGAACAGGGGCTTTCCTGGTGAGATTTGTAAAAAAGAAAACAACAGACGTATGGCTGCTGTTCCAAGACTTTTTGGTGGTTGGAGAATCCTAGTATGGGGTACCTCTGTAGTATACACTCAGTGGAAAGTACGTTCCATGGGCAGCTTATTTGGGTATGTTGAAGAGACAGTATGACAGCAATGAGTAGGAGATCCAAATCATAGGGCAGCTAACATACTTTGCGTCAGTAAATAATGGCATTGTTACTTTTTCAAGGAGAAACAGTAACACTCAACGGATGGGCTGTAATGCTGCTCTGTCCTGTGAAGAATATGCAGTCAAAATTTTAGTGAACAAACCAGCTGAAACTGGTGTTTCTTCCTGTGTTTCGAAGCTGTGAAGATAGGTGAGCAGCGCTGAGGAATTTGTTGTCAATATTGCGAGAGAGAAGGCATGTTGCATTAAGTTAATTTATGTGAATATATTCCTTGCCTGGGCCCGAGTCACAGCAGCAAAGGTGCACAGGGTTTCAAGGTCGATGTACATGCAAAGGATAGAAGCACTTGTTATGGTGTTCATAAACAACATGTGCAGAACACTTCTTGTATATGGATAGACTCTAGAGTATATTGCAAAAGAAGGGGGCACAATGGCTAGTGTAGCACGCAAAAGGAGCGCAGTCAAAACATAAACCTTGTCTTTTACCCATCTTTAAACAAACCATGCAGAAGTTGAGTTTAAGTTCTAGTTTTAGGTTCTGAGCACTTAAAACTTCAGTTAGTGTTGAGTTAGCAGCCAATTTCAGTGGGCATTTAACACTTTCAGTTAGCAGCCATAAAATAGGGCGCATGCATAGGGAAAGGATTCTGCCTATTTTTAGTCACCATGTAGGGTGCAGTGTGCACCTTCTTATTCAACTGACTGTACCATTTTTAAATTAAATGAACATTGCTTGTGAGGTGTGTTGCTACCGCAACGGTTCTCCCCGAATTTAGTTTTACTTAAATTTCCTGGGCCCCTCCTCATCTTTGTGTTTTGATCGGTAATTGCCTTAACCCCTCGAGCATGCTTTCTGTTCGTTTTATTTTGAAGCTAAGCGCCCGCTATTTTGTGCGCCATGCGCAGTGCGTCTGAGTCGTGTTGTCTGGTTTACCAGTCATAGAAGGATAAAACCTTGCCCTAGTAAAGGAGAAGCGATTTTTGCTGCAATTGATCCTTAGGACTGTTTTTTCGGGCCTTTTGCTGTTAGATCGGAAGCCATGATGTTCTTGCTCATCCGCCGTTGCGGCTCCGCGAGCGGTCTTTCATCCGAAGTCTAGTTCTCGCCGATGCCCGATTCATTTTGAAGGTTGAGATCGCTTGCTCAAAAGTTGTTATTCGCCCGCCGTTGCGGCCGGAGAAAGGAAGTTGGCCTCTGTTTCAAGTTTCATCCGACGTCCAACCTTGTTCTCTCCGCCCGAACTTCTTCTTTCGGCTCGTCGCTTGTCTCCGACCTTAGTGCCATCCGCCGTTGCGGCTGTGACCCCCTTCCTGATTCCCGAAGCGCTCTTCTCGCCGACGCCCGATCTCCTCCTATGTTCGCCCGTGTCCTCGATCATCCGGTTCTTGCGCTCCTCCGCCGTTGCGGCCCTTGAGGTCTTGTCCCGCCCAATGCAGAAGTTGGCCGACCTCCGATTTACAGTTTGCCGCCTTAAGCCTAAGTATGTACTCGCCCGGACAAACCAGGCCGGCCCCTTGTGGATCTATCATTTGGGTTGGAAAGTTTGAGTTTTAAGTTTTCAATGAAATGGATAATGCACCAAAGTTGTTTGCAGGAGGACTCCCATAGATCGCTGAAGCAACCGGGAGCGAAGAAAAGGACAAAACGACAAACGACAAAGCCACCGACGAGGCAGATCCATCAGTTATTGTCAGAAGATAAACGCCTATGAAATGATTGGAAAAACGCAACAGTCAAGGAAGAAGATGAATCGTCAAGGATGCTGAAAAGCCATACGCTGGGAGGCAACTCAGAGGGCAGCAGTTCTAGTTTAAATATAGAGAAGTAGGACTGGAAAAGGGCTTTTTTCCTTAGAAAATTTTGTAATGGTTGGCTTGTAAGAGGAACTACTTCGTTTTGCTAAGTGAACTGCAATTTTGTCTGCTGGAAAGAGTAAAGAAGTGGAATGTACCAATGCAATTCGATGAATAATGTTGAAGAGGAACTATTTCGTTTTCATTTGCTGTAAGAATATTTGACGTTCTGAACCTACGTTCTTGTTAATTGTTCTTCAATAGTTTTATGGGATACATTTTCACTAAGAGCAATAAATGTTGTTATAGAACGATCGGCTATCTGGTTATTTGAATATTGTAAGCATTCATGTGCTGTAGGAGAAGTATCAGCTATCTGTGTTTTTCCTTACCGTATGTGATATTGTATTGCTCTGTCAAGATGATAACCTTGCTCCCTAGGGATAGTTTAGATAGTTAGTTTATTTCTGTCCGTATCTGGTTTGGTTGCCTGTGAGCATAAGACGAGAGGTAAGAACCTGCGCATCACTTTGTGACCGCTCCCTGCATCTGGATCACCTTGCATTTAGTTAGGCACGTGCATACCATTCATTTAAGTCAAAATACAAAAACTCGGTGGGCCGGGCCGCAACCGGTAAAGCCTTTGTTTGTCACTTGACCTACGGTAACCGGACCGTAAACCGAACGGATTCCCTATACTAAACAGTCAGCGGGCTAGTTGGGAACGTTGATTGGGGAGAATCCCTTACTGTTGCCGCCTGCGAATCTCCAGGCCTCAACAGTTTTGGCGCTAGAAGGAGGGCCGCCAGTGCATGGCTGGCCGAGGAAACCCGTTTTACAGAGATTATTCCGCTGGTTACAGTTCTGAAAGTAGTGGACCACGAAATCCAACGCCAGAAGAAGAAAATAGAGAACATCTATATCCTGTTCGCAACGAAATTGTAAATGATCTAAGAAGACACACCAGGGCATACTTAAAGAAGGTTGGAGGATTGCCTATCATTCCCGAGTTGCCTAGAAGAGAGTACAAGAGGAAAGACCGTCCTATAATAGAAGACTCGGTGTTGGTTGGAGACTGGCAAGAACTTGTAGAGACTGCCTTACAAGAAGTTGAGCTCCCTTTGAATCAAGAAGGCCCAGAGACCCCTTACATTTCTCCTATTCACACCCCGGTTGGTTCACCTCCGCACTCTCCACCTCGACTTATGGCAGCAGCTAAGGCCAACCAGCCACCTAATCCTCCAAACCCACCACCTGCATGGAAAGCCAGATCACCTCTGAATCTGACCCCACCGTTGCACGACCTACCTCAAGCCTTCGAAAAGTTATTGCCTAAGTTTGATCCCAATGAGAAGATATTGGTGGATGATCACTACAGAGTTTCTACCTGGCGATAGAAGGTCCGAAGGCTGGGGAACACGAAGATGTGGTGTGTAGACTGTTCCCGCATACCCTCAAAGGAGCTGCGGCTTCATGGTACTTTGGATTGCCCGCCAATTCGATCCCAGACTGGGATACTTTCGAGAGAATGTTCAGAAGTAAGTATGCCGTCCAAAAGACTCACGCTGCCCTCATGAAAGGACTGTGTGCTTTGAAGAAAGAAAGAAAAAAAAGTGCATAGCTTCACACAAAGGTTTGCAGCATATCTGAGAAATTTTTCTGAAACGGATAAGCCTTCAGACAAAGTACTGATCGAATACTATACTTCAGCCTTGGTAACTGATTTAGCCATGTTTGCAAAAGGCAGAGCCAAGCCTACTTTGACAGAAACTTATGAAGAGGCAGAAGTAGTGGAGGCAGAAAGGGAGAGCATTGAAGATTATCCCGAACAGTCAGTGGAAAAAAGGAGAACTTTGTTGTTTACTAAGCCCAAAGAGGAGAAAACACCAGATTATGAAGGTATGGCCAAAATGGTGCAGAAATTGTCTAACAAGATCATAGACTTAGAAAAGGAAAAAGAAGCACAAACGTTTTACAGGCCATATTATAAGAAAAGGGAGGACAACAATCAGTCCCAACCTCCTCCTCAAAAGAATGCATCCATGAATCTAACAGACATAGGAATGGAAAATTTCTGTACTTTTCATCAACAACCCCATTCCCAAAGAAACTGTCCGCAATGGATAAATTCAATGACATTGGTCATGAATCAGATGTTGGATTCAAGATTGACAGAAGAAGATGAGGATGAAAAGAAAGAAAATGTTGCATCCACTTCTACGAAAGATCAGGAGGAAGAGACGATGGCACTATGGAGTTCTGTTTCAGTACTCGACGCAGAAGAAGAGAACACTCAGAGATGTAAAGATGTTAAGGAGGCTAACGTAACAACTAGGAGCAAGGGGACGGTTAGTGATGACGGTCTTTTGCTCCCGAAGATTCGAAGGTTGCAAAGAAATATCAAAAAGAAATTTCAAGACAAAGCCTTGGTTGATCAGATTCCTGAATTTACTATTACCAGCCAGGATCCGAAGCAAAACAGAACGCCGCCTAAGCCAAACGAAGACGATGGGGGCACTAATAAACCTCAGTCCGTTAGACAACTAATCGAATATGACATTGTTGAAGATTTAAAGAAGATAAAGGCGAACGTCCCGCTGTTCGAAATGTGCAAAGTGCCTCAGCAGAAAGAAAAATTGTTGAAAGCGCTGGAAACATCAGAAGAGAAGTTGCCCACAGACAATCAGCCTCGGGAGGAAGAAGAAATCGGGGAAGCTAGTACTGGAGGTAAGCCTACAACCAGACATCCACCTTTCCTCTTGACGTTTGAAATTTTTAATCATAACGTGCACAATTGTCTAGCGGATTCAGGGGCGTCAATTAATGTCATGCCCATATCAGTATGTAAGAAGATAAATGGGCAGCCCAAGCCAACCACGTGGAAAGTAGTGCAGTTGGATAGGACGGACGTCAAGGTAGTTGGCGAAATGGAGGACGTTCTAATCCGCCTGGCGTCCGATGATAGAGTGTGCCAAATTATCAACGTTGTAGTGGCTGATATACCAGATGCTTACGGCCTGGTCTTGAGCAAAGATTGGTCGGCCAAATTAAATGGGTATTTCGCCACAGATTGGTCACATCTTTGGTTGTCGTACAAAGGGAGTCCTAATCAGATCAAGGTTTTGAGAGAACCTCATATGAAGTACAATGTCACTCAGTTGGATGGGAAGAATGTACCAGTTGAATCTGTATTGGGAAACTACTTCCTTGAACTAGAACCAGGGAATTATCAAGCGGAAGAGGCTAGCAGCACACCTGACACCCAGCCTGATCTCCTTCGTTTTTCTCAGGCTGATGAGTTTGACTGTAAAATAGTAGATTTAGCTGTAAGAGTAGATTCATTTTCAGTAGACAATGTTTGTTGGACTTTATATTTTGACGGCTCAAAAACATTAGAAGGATCAGGGGCCGGCTGTGTCCTTATTGATCCACAAAAAAATAAATACTTCTTGTCATGTAGGTTAGAGTTTGAGTGTACTAACAATACAGCTGAGTATGAAGCACTGCTGCAGGGACTCAAGAAGGCCATTGAGCTACAGGTTTGTAATTTAATAGTTTTTAGGGACTCAGAAATAGTTGTAAAGCAAATAAAAAATCAAATACACTATATCTCCCCTCATTTGAAGGCTTACCAAAACGAGGTATGGGAATTGCTTAAATGTTTTCATGCATTTAACATTATTTCAATTCCAAGGATAAAAAATGCAGCCGTTGATCTTTTAGCCACATCAGCTGCCAGGCTGGTTCCCACTAATAACAAATGCTCTATTGAATTACTTTTCAGGCCTTCCGTACCCGACATGATCACCAACCTGCGAGTATTTGACGATGATCAGCAAATAATTGAATGCTTGACAAACGACGAAGTCTTTAAAGGGGCTATCATAGACGATGAGGAACATCAGGCTGAAATGAAATATAACAATTTCATTCCCAAAGGAGTTAGGACGTTGGAGAAAATGTTTGACTTGAATGAGAAATTTAGGAGACCCGCTAACGTGAAGACGCATAGTTCAACCTTACAGTTCGAACTAATAAACTTAGGGACTGAAACGGAGCCCAAGTTCGTGAACCTCGGCAAATGTTGTTCACCAGCAGAAAGAGACAAGTTCCTCAGTTTGTTTAAACAGTACAAAGATGTCTTTGCGTGGACGTATGCAGATTTAAAAACTTATGACACTAATATCATCAAACATATCATTCCTATAAAAGCAGGCGTCAAACCATATCAGCAGCCATTGAGGAAGATGCACCCAAAGCTGGAACCACTAATTCAAAGCGAGGTGAAGAAATTGCTAGACACTCGGATTATCTTTAAAGTCAGGCATTCTGAATGGGTGTCAAACCTGGTGCCTGTCAGGAAAAAATCGGGAGAAATCAGGCTGTGCGTAGACTTCAGAAATCTGAATCGCGCCTCAGACAAAGACAACTACCCGGTACCTCCCATGGAGCAATTGCTACAAATGGTTTCCGGCTCTGAAATGTTTTCATGGTTGGATGGTTTCTCTGGCTACAACCAAGTGTTAGTAGCCGAGGAAGATAGATTGAAGACAACCTTCAGAACGAAATGGGGAACTTTCGCATATAGAAGGATGCCTTTTGGCCTGATTAATGCCGGAGCAACGTTTCAGAGAGCTATGGACATAGCTTTTCGTGGACTGATTGGACGAAATGTGATGGTCTACCTTGATGATATCACAATATTTTCGAAGAAAAGGGGGGAACATGCGTTCCATCTAAAGCAAATTTTCGAGCGTTGTCGGAAGTATGGCATTTCCCTCAATCCAAAGAAGTGCGTGTTCGCTGTCACAGAGGGCAAGTTACTGGGGCATATAGTTTCAAAGAAAGGCATCTCTATAGACCCAGAAAGGATTAAGGCCATCGAACAAATTCCCATGCCTCATAATAAGAAGGGAATGCAATCCTTCATGGGAACAATAAACTTTGTAAGAAGATTCGTGCCTGATTTTGCCCAGACTGTCAAACCATTGCAGCAGATGGTCAAGCAAAACGAGCAGTTTAAGTGGACTGAGACTGAAAAGAATGCTTTCAGTAAAATCAAGACCGCTGTTGCACATGCGCCCTCTCTTAAAGGTCCAGACTTTGACAAAGACTTCATTATGTATACTTTTGCGTCCGATGATTCATTGGCAGCCGTACTTACGCAAAAGGAAGATGGGGGTGATGAATTCCCAATTTCTTTCATGAGCACTGGGCTACAAGGGGCTAAATTAAACTACCCAGCCATTGACAAACAGGCATACGCAGTATTTAAAGCAGTCAAGCAATTCAGACCTTATATACTAAAAAATCGAACCAAGGTAATAGTCCCTTACCCAGCTGTAAGATCCCTTCTCATTCAAAAGGAATTGGGAGAAAGAAGGGGCAACTGGGTAACAGCCCTTCAAGAATACGATTTGGAATTCAAACCAGCCACTATAGTGAAAGGTCAAGGGGCTATGCAAGCTGATGACTGAGAGCAGTAATAGTGAAGAACAGGCATGGGATAAGGAAGCTGAATTGCATGTAATGGATGTTTGTCCTTTATTCACAGCTCCTGCATCTTGGTATAGAGACCTGGTACATTACTTGCAGTCAGGGGTATTGCCTGAACATTGGAGTTCCAAACAAAGAAGAGCTTTGCGTCTAAAGTCATCTTCCTACCAACTCGTAGAAGGCATATTATTCAGAAGAAACTATGATGGAGTTCTTCTAAGATGTTTGGAAAGAGAAGACGCTGAGAAAGTAATGTCTAAATTACACGATGGTCCGCCTGGCGGACATTATTCAGGAGACACTACAGCCCACAAAATCCTTAGGGCCGGTTACTATTGGCCAACACTCTTCAGGGATGCACATGCGCACGTCAGAAAATGTGATACTTGCCAAAGATGTGGTGGAAGACGACCCAGAGCAGCGGCACCTCTAAAGCCTGTAATGATTACTGATCCTTTCGAGCAATGGGGAATAGACGTCATTGGAGAAATAAAGCCAAATTCCTCCCTGCTACACAAGTATATTCTTACTGCAACTGATTATTTCACTCGCTGGGTCGAAGCTATTCCATTGCGCAAGATAAATGAAGACGAAGTCATCAATTTTCTACAAGATCATATCATGACCAGGTTTGGGGTTCCAAGTTCGTTAGTTTTTGATAATGCTAAATACTTTTCATCCATTAAGATTACTGCATTTGCTCATGAGAAAGGGATAAAATTACACTATTCTGCTAACTATTATCCACAAGGGAATGGCCTGGCTGAATCCTCCAATAAAAACCTCATTAGAATCCTGAAGAAGACCGTCATAGAAAACCAGCGAAGTTGGCACTCAGCCTTACCCAATGCCCTGTGGGCTGATAGAGTTACCCCTAAGTCTGCCATAGGAGCGTCACCCTTTACCCTTGTGTACAAAAAGGAAGCCATCCTTCCCCCCAACATCCTGCTCCCGTCTTCCATACTAGCTCAAGAGTCTAGGGGGTCGGATGATGAAGTTCTCCAAGTGAGAATATACAATCTTCTGAAAGCAGAGGAGGCCAGATCCAAAGCTAGAGAACGTTTCCAACAGCAGCAGGAGGTAGTGAAAAGATGGTTTGACAAGCACAAAGCCGGGAAGAAGGACTTGGAAGTAGGAGACCTTGTCCTAAAATGGGATCATCCCCATAATGAGAAAGGGAAGCACACTAAGTTCCAACAGTTATGGGTAGGTCCGTTTCAAATCACCGCTAAACTTGGCCCTGCTACTTATATGTTACAAGATTTACAGGGATAGGAGGAGAACTTGCCAGTTAATGGTCTGGTTCTCAAACCTTATTTTTCTTAAATCATTTTGAGCTTTCTGATGTGTACATAAATAAGCTGTGTAGTGGTTTCGAGTCAAGTTTTCTTTCATTTTAATTTTGGTCTTGATTTTCAATAAGGGAACAAACTTGTGGTTGCCTGGAGGATATTAAGGTCTTTTGAAGAATAGCAATTGTATTGAGTATCAGCGTGTGTATTGCTTAATGAATTCTTCCAGCCTAACAGTTCTCTCGAATGAAAATATGGTGTGCGTTGAAGTCCTGCTTAAACCCTGTGAATTAAACCAGATTCAGAGAGTCTGGAGTACTATGTCGGGGCTCCATCCACGTCACATTTAAAATGTTCTAAGGAGCGACAAAGAAGGACCCATGGAAGGAAGAAAGGTGAACAGCGTAATAAATATAAATAATCCCATGCCCAGAGACAAATGCCTAAAGGCAGTTAAAGAGTCAGACTTCTTGAAAAAGTACCATGAATTAAAGCAAGCACTAAAGCATAAATGCTAAATCGCCAAAAGATCCTCTCCGTCCGTGAGCTGAGACATGAAGTGCACCTCTCACACAAAAGGACACTATGGGATAGAGGATCCTGAATTAAAATTCAGTAAGAAGAGGCGCATAGAAAGACTCAAATCAAAAGGCCAAAAGCACCAAAACGCTAAAATGGCATGGGAATGAGGAACAAACGGTTACTGTTGTTTACTATATGCTGCAATCCTGTGGTGTCCACACTGCTAGCTACCCGAAAAACAGAGGTAATAATGAAAATCATACTCTGGCCCCGGCATAGTTATTTGGACTCGGGGGTCTCGGTTTTCCTTTTCCCCAAAGGACTGGCATCAATGATTAAGGTATGCACTTGGGTGATATGAGAAATCTGGATAGCTGAAAGAATTCAATGGGTGCATTCGCTGCAGAATAGTCTGCTACTCAAAGACAATAGTCACCCAGAGATCTAGGTTCCCCAGGTAATCGCCAGTTGTTGCTACCGCAACGGTTCTCCCCGAATTTAGTTTTACTTAAATTTCCTGGGCCCCTCCTCATCTTTGTGTTTTGATCGGTAATTGCCTTAACCCCTCGAGCATGCTTTCTGTTCGTTTTATTTTGAAGCTAAGCGCCCGCTATTTTGTGCGCCATGCGCAGTGCGTCTGAGTCGTGTTGTCTGGTTTACCAGTCATAGAAGGATAAAACCTTGCCCTAGTAAAGGAGAAGCGATTTTTGCTGCAATTGATCCTTAGGACTGTTTTTTCGAGCCTTTTGCTGTTAGATCGGAAGCCATGATGTTCTTGCTCATCCGCCGTTGCGGCTCCGCGAGCGGTCTTTCATCCGAAGTCTAGTTCTCGTCGATGCCCGATTCATTTTGAAGGTTGAGATCGCTTGCTCAAAAGTTGCTATTCGCCCGCCGTTGCGGCCGGAGAAAGGAAGTTGGCCTCCGTTTCAAGTTTCATCTGACGTCCGACCTTGTTCTCTCCACCCGAACTTCTTCTTTCGGCTCGTCGCCTGTCTCCGACCTTAGTGCCGTCCGCCGTTGCGGCTGTGACCCCCTTCCTGATTCCCGAAGCGCTCTTCTCGCCGACGCCCGATCTCCTCCTTTGTTCGCCCGTGTCCTCGATCATCCGGTTCTTGCGCTCCTCCGCCGTTGCGGCCCTTGAGGTCTTGTCCTGCCCAATGCAGAAGTTGGCCGACCTCCGATTTACAGTTTGCCGCCTTAAGCCTAAGTATGTACTCGCCCGGACAAACCAGGCCGGCCCCTTGTGGATCTATCATTTGGGTTGGAAAGTTTGAGTTTTAAGTTTTCAATGAAATGGATAATGCACCAAAGTTGTTTGCAGGAGGACTCCCATAGATCGCTGAAGCAATCGGGAGCGAAGAAAAGGACAAAACGACAAACGACAAAGCCACCGACGAGGCAGATCCATCAGTTATTGTCAGAAGATAAACGCCTATGAAATGATTGGGAAAACGCAACAGTCAGGGAGGAAGATGAATCGTCAAGGATGCTGAAAAGCCATACGCTAGGAGGCAGCTCAGAGGACAGCAATTCTAGTTTAAATATAGAGAAGTAGGACTGGAAAAGGACTTTTTTCCTTAGAAAATTTTGTAATGGTTGGCTTGTAAGAGGAACTACTTCGTTTTGCTAAGTGAACTGCAATTTTGTCTGCTGGAAAGAGTAAAGAAGTGGAATGTACCAATGCAATTCGATGAATAATGTTGAAGAGGAACTATTTCGTTTTCAGCTGTATTTCATTTGCTGTAAGAATATTTGACGTTCTGAACCTACGTTCTTGTTAATTGTTCTTCAGTAGTTTTATGGGATACATTTTCACTAAGAGCAATAAATGTTGTTATAGAACGATCGGCTATCTGGTTATTTGAATATTGTAAGCATTCATGTGCTGTAGGAGAAGTGTCAGCTATCTGTGTTTTTCCTTACCGTATGTGATATTGTATTGCTCTGTCAAGATGATAACCTTGCTCCCTAGGGATAGTTTAGATAGTTAGTTTATTTCTGTCCGTATCTGGTTTGGTTGCCTGTGAGCATAAGACGAGAGGTAAGAACCTGCGCATCACTTTGTGACCGCTCCCTGCATCTGGATCACCCTGCATTTAGTTAGGCACGTGCATACCATTCATTTAAGTCAAAATACAAAAACTCGGTGGGCCGGGCCGCAACCGGTAAAGCCTTTGTTTGTCACTTGACCTACGGTAGCCGGACCGTAAACCGGACGGATTCCCTATACTAAACAGTCAGCGGGCTAGTTGGGAACGCTTATTGGGGAGAATCCCTTACTGTTGCCGCCTGCGAATCTCCAGGCCTCAACAAGGTGATCTATCTTTGGGGTATGAGCATGCATGTCATATTTGTATCCAATCTATGAGTGAACTGCATCTTCACAATAGAGTTGCACTCAAAGAAGTCTAGCAGATGTGCAAAAGTGAATAAAGTACAGAAGCTAGCAAAGGTGTGTCATACTCATACTCTGGACATAATGCACAAGTGAGGTGCATCATTAAGCAGTTCTTTGATCACCTTATGGCCTCCTGCAAAAAATGACTGGAATCATTCACCTCTGACACTCTACTTCAGCACGCTCTTATTTTCAGGCCAGTCTCCACAAATTCTGGATGTCTATCATTAGAAGTTTAGCAGAGCTAGCAGTTTAATACTATCCCGGGCCAACAAGGAGAGCAAGCCATTAAGATCAGTGAACTACTAAATTAAGAGAAGCAATCTGCATGCCTTCTTAGGCCTAGGGTGCACTGAAATCATACACCTCTGACACTCTACTTCAGCACGCTCTTATTTTCAGGCCAGTTTTCACAAATTCTGGATGTCTATCATTAGAAGTTTAGCAGAGCTAGCAGTTTAATACTATCCCGGGCCAACAAGGAGAGCAAGCCACTAAAGATCAGTGAACTACTAAATTAAGAGAAGCAATCTGCATGCCTTCTTAGGCCTAGGGTGCACTTGGCTATGTCAATTAAACCCTCTAAGATCAATGAATTTGATTGTAATGAGATCGAAACCCAGAGATTGCCTTTCATAATTCCAGTTTGACAGTCAAATAAAACTAGTTTGTTGATCCACATATGTCTTCGTGTTTGTTCTATACTTAATCTTTGGACAGTGTATTCTTGACTTCTTTCCTGTGCAGGTTATTAGGACTGGATGGTAAATTGGAAGATTAGTTTATCTGATCTGTACTAACTGTTGCAGGTTTTCAGCATGATATCCCAGACCCTCAGGACCTGTATAATGGGAAAACCACTCCTTAGCTCCCTCATAGCGACCAGGAGAAAGTTTTCATCAGCCCGAACCCAATTATTCAAAGCTACACCTCATTTTGTGACAAGATTCTTCAATCTCAGAAGCCTAGCCCCTATTCTCCATCACTCTTCAGAAAATCGCTCTAGCCCACCTTTGACCCCATCAGCCCTTGAAAGACACTGGTCTTCTCTGATTCTTCCCTCCTAGTTCTAGATTCGATTTAGAGATTTACTTACTTGCAGCCCTTCCTATTTGCTCAAACTAATTAACAGGTTGCAGGTACAATTAGGGATACCCCCTAGAGTTGGCATGAACCCACCCTAAGTGAGAGGCATGTACAATGAGGTGACAGTGGGCATAGTGTCTAGTTGCACCGAATCTCCATTAAAAAAAGCAGTGCTGGCTCGAGTGTAAACACTAATGCACAACAAAAAGAATAAATCATTAATTCATTCATAAACATGACTAAAATGCAACACCAGTCAATCTTTAAAGTTTTAAGCAACCAATCTTCAAAAACAAACTATCGAGCACATTTTCTAAATGTACTCTTTTCCCAAATTCTGCCAATCAATGTCACCATCATGTTTTGGGGTATTGTTATCTATTGCCATACAATTGAAGATAGTAATATGTTTCAAAATGGATTTGTATGATCAATATTCAATACAGTTTGCATATTTTATACATTAGCTAATATATTTTGCAATAATTTCCCGCAATCAAGTTGTCAACACTGCAGGGTTTTAACTTTATACTGCCAGTACATAAGGAATATTTTACTACCCACAATGGGACACTTCAAAATTCATTTTATATGCATATCAAAATTTAGTCCACAATTCAAAAGTAAAATTCTACACTACACCAGTTTTGAGAGCTTGGATGGATATGACAAGGCCAAGTTCAGTTTTTGGAAGGAGATTTTCACTTCTACCCTGGACTTTCACAAAGATATGTTATTGACCCAAAACTTCAAGTTTAAATTTTTACTTTTGCCCCAATAATTTCTGGGCTCGTCTAATGGAAAACAATGATTACATTCGTTTTGCAATATATCCTAGGAGTTGACTTTATCGAGGATTCTTCAGGATTTTCCTTAGACTTGTACTCATCATAGTGAAGTCTAGACATTGTGGAGTTTTATAGGTTCAATACGGACCTCATTGCATCCCTTTCACTTCCCACAGCCCCAGCAGATACGCCAACAATCTATGCAGAGTTTTTTTCCTTAGCCTCGGATGCTAGGAGTATTCCTCCCTTCTACATCCCCACCAAGATCATACAGAGAGACACCCCAACAGCTCCGGAGAAACCCTAACAATGAGCAGGCACCTTGTTCGCCCCGCCCGCCCTCCCTCAACCATCAAACTCGGGAGATCTAGACATCACTGGACTCATCTTCAGCTCTCTCACGCAATCTTCCTCCCTTGACAAGATCTTGAGGATCCTGAGTTACTTGAGTTGTCTAATCTTGAGGACAAACTCACTATTTATTTTGCATTTTTGCATTCCATACCTTTGATACGGATATATACATGTTTAGGAGGCTGTACTACTGCTAGTATCTTTTATTTATTTTATTTTATCTTAGTTTTGGCATTTTCTGGGAGCTGTGTTTGCGCTCCCACATAGTAATCATACTGGACGTATCCTTTAGTCCCATTGACCTACTTTTGTGGTCATTTGTTGGACATTAATAAAATTATCCTATCTAAGATCTTATTTCTTATTTTTGTCAACTATCAGCATGCTTTCTATTTTATATAATCACATATTTATGAACCATCACATATCTTGCCAATGTCATTGTGATAATTATTAGAAAAAAAGTATCTGCTGTCTCCCGCCAGACAGATTGCTTGTGTTTTTGCTTCAGTAAAAGGTGAAAATGTTTAAAGACTTCCCCTTGATGGTTCTTAGCACTTACAGAATTCCAAACCTTTTTTAATTAATACTAAACCCACATGCTTCCTTCTGTGCAGCTTGATCATACTCATAACATCCAACAAGCTACCATTATTTCAAGAAAATGGCCTAGGGGTATTCAATAATAAAATAACAGACTATGCCCATGAGGTTCCTAATCAAATAACGGCTTTGTATAGGATGAGAAGATGAAAACACTGTTCCTTGATTTTCTCCATTTGTCAATGTTCATGAAATGTGTTGCTCCATTGTATGTATTATTGGGAATGCAAATATCGGAAGCAGAAACACTAAGCGCATGTTATTGACCATAAACTGAAAGTAGTAATCCTACAGATTATAAAACTTTATTTGCCATACAAGCAGTTCTAACTCCTAACCTAGTTAATAACTTAATGCCTCCCCAAAAGATTAAACTCCTAAGCATGCTAGAGAACTATATGAAATCTGGCATATGCTACTGCAAGTTCAAAATAAAGACCTCATTAAAGGAACTTTGAACTAACTTTGTTGGATTTTGTGTCTTGTCGATCAAACAGTTTCTCATAATGATGCCCTCCTTGCTTGAGTTGCCCAGTCAAAGCCACTGCGAAAGATAAGCAGATTAAATTAGCTGAGAAAACTGAAATCCTTAGTTGTGCAACTTTTTATTAGCTAACACTTTTTATGAGCATTGTACTCCATTAACTACATTATTTCCATCCAAGTTACCTGCTGTGAAAGAATTTACTCTTTAAAATGCAGAGAAATAAAATTCAAAATTGCAATAATGACAGAATGTAATGTCAAAACCAGCTGCATTTAGTTTGTTAAAACATGATCGCCATGAGAAAATACTTTGATATTATTTATAATAAATTTAATGATTTGAGTGAGGAGGTTAAAGAAGATGTCTAAAACAGACAGTTTTCTTAGTGGCAATTTTGAAGCTCATTACCCTTCTCGTCTGACTGGCATATAGAATCTTTGAAAAGACAAATAACAAATCTAATCTAGTGCAAAGTCTCTCACAATAAGGATTCAGGAAACAACTAATAGGAATATCAAAGACAGATTTACACAGCAGTATACACATCATTGCAAATAATTGCCATGACATAGTCCTTTAAAGAAAACCGATTTATACAGTAGTCTAAGTCACCTGGTTTGGCTAATTTTCGCCTTAAAAATAAAAAATCACCGAATTTCTGTGCTGGGCGAATTTAATTGATAAAATTCGCCAATCTGAATCAGCGATTTTGATTCTTTTAAATTGACAATTTCGAAGGCGTATTAATTCGCCAAAAAGTCGGGCAAATTTGATAATAAGAAAAAAACAAAAAAATTTGGATAAAAACCGTCTTTCTCCTTTATCGGCTGTGGGTAAACGTAAACCCTAGTCTCCCACTGACCAAAAACCGCCTCCGCACGCGAAGACTCCTCCGCCTTGTGGCATTGTTCATTCCTCATTCGACAGTGTACACAACTGAAGCTGTCGATATTCAGTGTTCACTGCTAGTCTACTAGTGCTATTGCTGAAGCCTGAACGATTGTGAGTAAATTGTGCTGTGTAGACTCTCTGTGGAGGCCGCCGACAACTGTTGTTTCATCTGACTCAGGAAAAGGTGAATCGCATAGCCGCTGTCCGGAGAGGGTCGATCCTGGCAGCCGGCTGCTGCAGATGTTTGAAGGGTAGAGTGCACACTGCAGAACCCTCTACCCGAGTTCAACACTTCCAAGAAGTTCAAACTTCAACCTTATAGTCATTTGAACTTAATGCCGAATTTTATCGCCAAGATTTCAAGTGCCGATTTTTTTGCCGAATTTCATGCTTGCCAAATTCGAACACGAATACAAACCAGGTGACTTAGACAGTAGTATACACACCCAGAAGTACATATCATGGCAAATAATTGACATGACATAGTCCTTTATACATTATTTGTGCCATGTAGCAATTGCATCTATACTAGCATAGATCCATCTTAAACCCAGATCTATTAAGCACGGAGAGGGGTTCAATTTCTTGATGTAAATTTAAGATAATAAAAAAATTATTAATTACTATTTATTTTGATAGATTATGAGCCGACATGAATTTTTTTAATTACTTTTTCTTTGGAACGTTATGTAATGTGACAACATCTCCCCCATACTGGGGTGTAGACTAGTTGTGCACCTTGCTACTCTCCATGCAATTACAACATTCTTGATAATACATGCAAGTAAGCATTCACAAATGAATGCTAGCTAGCGATTAAATGGATGTGAACTTTAACTTTCACTAATATGCCATGTCATACAAATGTCTAGTGAACTTTTTGCATCACATTGGCTACGTATGATGTATTTTTAGCCCCGCCACTACTTTACATATATATGGTTTTTACCCAAAGGATGATGACTCTCAGAAATGCTCATGAGTCATAATAGAAGGCCATTTTAGGGTTTAGCCTGCATTGTGGATCTACCCAAGTAACCCAAATGTACTACTTGTAGATGTCCTCCCAAATAAATATGTTCAACTCATGTTTGATCGAAAGGGGACTGTCAAGGGCATCAAGAGAATAGCTGAACAGGGGGAGTCAATCCACCAAAATGCCAATACCAACGAAAAGAAGAAGTCGAGATACATTTGCAAACCAACAGTGAGCTCCACAGGAAGAGCTACTAGTGGCAATGGCCTCAAAAAAACAATAACCAAGATAAGGCTACTACTCTCTACCAGCAAATGAGTCAACGAAACGACAACTCAATGCAAAAGGGAAACCAGGATGAAGATTGTTTCAATCCTGAAGTGGTGGACCACGAACTCTACCTAAATAATGGCCTGTGGGGTTTTCCTCTTGCATCGGATGATGCGGTGGAGCATGAGCACCTAAAACCTCTTTGTAGCAACCCAATCAAACTCCTATAAGCTAGGTCCCCAAATCTTTAAGACATAAAAGACCTTGGGTTTGATAATGTTGTCCACAAGGTCCATTTTGGATGACATATCCTAGAAATGGTTCTAAAAACACTAACACTCGAGGAGGGATCAATAGCCCTTGTTGATTGGGGATTGGAGGGCTTTCCTTAGGCTAAATCTAGGCCTTCAGAACTAAACTCTCAAGTAGGTATAAGCAGTGATGATCTCAATCTCCAACCCTTGGAGAAAAAAAGAAAACTCCAAAAGGACTTTCTTCGACCCATTGAAGATAATGACCTCAATTTTTGTTGAGATTAACTGTCAACTATCAAAGATCACAAAAACTAGACAAGGTATCAAGTTATCTCTGTAAACCCTCTAGAGTGGATGATAGAAGAACCACATCATATGCAAAAATAAGGATGGATATCAAACCCTGTTGGAGGAGGAAACCATCCCCTGACAACATATGCTCTTAGAGAAAAGACTCCAGCTCATCAATGTATATCCCAAATAGCATAGGGGAGAGAGGACACCCCTCCTCCACCCACTGGTGCTTCGAATGAAATCTAACATCCCATGAGTTGTGTGAAGCCTCCCCAAAACTAACTCATAGAGACGCATAATCGTTGTTTTAAGGATCTCTAAAATACCAATGTCTCTAAGTCTCTGAAATAGGACCTCCCTTAAAACAGAGTCCAACACCTTTCTAAAGTCAGCAAAGCAACAACAAACTTTTGAAGAGTGATGCCTCGCCTCCTCTATAATGACCTAGAGTGTAAATATATGGTCAATGGTGTGGTGCTCTAGCCCGAAGCCTGCCTGGCCTCTAGCTCAAAGATGTCTCCTATCGAGCTCTCCCGATAACTGTAGATAAAGGGAGGTAACGTAGAGTTTGGAGAAAGTGTGGCCAATGTATATCCCACACATTGTAGGGGAGAGAGGACACGCCTACTTCACCCCTATTTGTAGAAAATCAGCAAATGGGTCTAGCTACAAAGATATTTCTTACAGAGATGCACAAGAAAATAAAGAGAAGAATAATGAGACTTAACACAAGAGAAGTGAAGAATGATTGGAGAATCTTCCATGTATTATTAGTCAATAATAGTGTAGATAAATAATACATCCTTGAGAAGTGAAATCGAGTTGCTAAAGAGACAACTCATGTTAGCTCATAAAACAGGCTTACTAAATATGAAAAACCCCCAAAGGTGACTAAAGCACTTTCCTAATTAGTCCAAGAGCTCACAGATTGGCTAAAGCATGAGTGAGGTGTGATGACTAATGGAAAAGCTTACTAATCATGGAATCTTAAGAGAAAATCATGGAGGATGGGTTGGCAACAAAAGATACCAGTTGCCTAGTTGACTAGCTTTCCCTTTATCCACTGAAAAGCAAAAAAGCAATCTAAAGGCAGAAAAGGCCAAAAGGCACAGTTACTAATCTAGGCAGTCAATAAAGTTGGCAAAATCTTATCCAGAATTAGTATAAGGCGCTTCTGTGGTATTT
>LPNX010161331.1:470723-489314 GCA_001517045.1 Pseudotsuga menziesii | reverse complement strand
ATGGCAAGTGTTGACCAAGTGGTGGTGTATGGAGGCCAACTTCCTAGTCTAGTACATAGGAAATTAATCAAAATGATTAATTAATTATATCCCAAGTGTGGAGTGGGTTTTTAATGTTCTAACACACCCCCTTAAGCCTGACTTTATGGTGGAATATCTGAAAAAATATCAAAAATATATAGGGCCCAACAACAAGGCAGTCAATCAAGTTGGCAAAATCTTATCCAGAATTAGTATAAGGCGCTTCTGGGGTATTTATGGCAAGTGTTGACCAAGTGGTGGTGTATGGAGGCCAACTTCCTAGTCTAGTACATAGGAAATTAATCAAAATGATTAATTAATTATATCCCAAGTGTGGAGTGGGTTTTTAATGTTCTAACACACCCCCTTAAGCCTGACTTTATGGTGGAATATCTGAAAAAATATCAAAAATATATAGGGCCCAACAACAAGGCTATGGTCACCCTTTACAATTTATTTGTCCAAAGAACTAAGGAAAGAGGCAAAACCACATGGGGAAAATCCTCCCTCAAGAAAGGACATGGCACTGAAATGAACAAAATGTCTTCACTCTATCTTTTTCTTCACTTGGATGAGTTGATTGAACTGCATCTTGTTGAAGAACTTGGTGAAGAAGTTGTAAACTCCATGATCATGTGCTAAAGCATCAATGTGGTCTTTGGAAAAAAAAGTGAAGAGGCTCCTTATAGCTCATCATCTAATGATGGAGGAGCATTATTTGAATGCTTCTTGTTGTCAACATACTCTGATTTGAATACATAATCAATAAAGGAAAAGAGATATGTGCATACTCCTTCCCTAAGAGTAAAAAACTCAAAACAATCAATTCCTTGTATAGCTGCAAAATGGTGAACTAGACCATATATCTTCCTTCCAAACTGATGTAGCACCTTCCCAATTTTGAAATTAGGCTTAAGAGACTCTGAATTATCAGAATTATTGTCATATGGAGCAGCAAAAACCAAAGGTATAGTGTCTCCATGAGTACACAAGGCCATAGTAGGAAAAGGATGTGCAACTGGGTAAAACTGATGGATGAGTAAATATGAATGGTATATGGACTTGAAATCTAAACCATAGATGTTTAGATCAGATCCAAACATGTGTAAAAGAAGTCCAAAGATGACTAATGACATGGCTAACCATCCAATGAAAAATAAACAAACCTTGAAACCAACAGAGACAAGTGACACCGCATAGGAATCCAAGGAGGAATCAACTAGTGAACTTGGGGTCTGTATAGTCTTATAAGTAGTCAATGGATGGGTAAATGGTATGGATGATGTCATAACCTGCATATCAGCCTGCAAACTTACTTCTAGATCAGAATCATAAGAATGGAGTGAGAATGAGTTGGATAAAGACAAGTCAGGAACTAGTGAAAAAACACAAGTACTGGGAGATGGCTCTAGTGAACTAATAGGTGATTTATCCAAGGAAGACACTGAGATTTGTGATTATATCAAAGACTAAATCTAGATCAAAAAATTGAGAAAAGGATTTAACTATGGCACTCAAAGCATAATTGTTATTACCTTAGAACTGCGCATTGTGACAGTGCTCTAGGGACTCAACAGGGTTCTCTAGTTCACTTTTCTTTACAAAATCTGGTACATCAATGTGATGCTTTTCAAGCAAGCTAGCCATGATGTCCATTTTCTTCTTGAAGCAAGATTTGTCATAGTGATTACCTTTGCTGCAATAGGAACACTTGAAGCTCCCTTTCTTCTTGGCTTTCTTCATGGAATTCAAACCTTCATCAGTAGAATTGAAATCATCATCATCATCTGACTTTGGCTTCTTCTCTTTCACTTTTTCTTTTGACTTTGCATTCTTGCTTCCTTGAACTACAAGAACATGGTCTTTGCTTTTGGAGATTTTAAGAGCTCCCATCTGAAACAATGTGTCTTGCTCTTTAGTAAGTGAGTCAATGAATGTACTCAAAGAAGGCATTTTCCAATTCGAAATAGCAATCCTAGTAGCATGGAAAGTTGACACAAACACTGAGTACTTAGAACCCAATTTTGAAAGGATGGAAAGAATCAATTGATCTTCCTTCTTCTCAATCCCACATTGCTTGAGCAAAAGAATAAGTGACTTGAACTTGGTGAAGAATCCTTCCATGAATTTGAAACTGCTTGGACTCAATAAGATTAACTCATTCTCCAATTGATGTGCTCTTATCTCATCTTGTACTCCAAAGAGAGACTCAAGTTTGGTCCACACTTAATTTGGAGTGGTCAAACCATCAAGATGAAAAAGAAGATCCGAAGAAATTGAGACAAAGCAATCCATAGGCTTCATCCATTTGATTATGCCACTTTGCTTTCTCAACAACATTTGGCTCTTTCTCTAAAGCCATAGAAACTCTGTAGAGACCCTTACTGCACAATAGAATACCAATCTTGGCTTTCCATTCATGATAGTTGAAAGGAGTCAGAATCATAGCTAAAGAAAAATCCATGCTTTGTTGTTGTTACACTCCTGGATATCCTCTTTGCAACTTACACAAAAAACAACTTTGAAGAAATACTTTGTACGCTCAATCAAGCTCTTCTTCAAAGAGAGATTGGATGTCCAATGCGCTCCTGGAGATGTAGAGTGTTGATAGCTTGAGCTCCTTGCTAGCATGTAGAGCTCGATATCCTAAGCTCCTTAAGGTCTGATACCATGTAGAGCTTTGATATCCTATGCTCTCTTAGCTCTGAGCTCCCTAAGCTCTTATACCATGTAGAGCTTTGATATCCTATGCTCCCTTAGCTCTAAGCTCCCTAAGCTCTCATAGCATGTAGAAATTCAGCAGGTGGATCTAGCTACAAAGATATTTCTTACATAGATGCACAGGAAAATAAAGAGAAGAATAATGAGACTTGACACAAGAGAAGTGAAGAATGATTGGAGAATCTTCCATGTATTATTAGACAATAATAGTGTACATAAATAATACATCCTTGAGAGGTAAAATCGAGTTGCTACAGAGACAACTCATGCTAGCTCATAAAGCAAGCTTACTAAATATGAAAAAAACCCAAAGGTGACTAAAGCACTTTCCAAATCAATCCAAGACCTCACGAATTGGCTAATGCCTGAGTGAGGTGTGATGAGCAATGGAAAAGCTTACTAATGATGGAATCTGGAGAGAAAATCATGGAGGACGGGTTGGCCACAAAAGATAGCAGTTGCCTAGTTGACTAGCTTTCCCTTTATCCACTGAAAAGCAGAAAAAGTATTATGAAGGCAAGAAGGCGCGGTTACTAATCTAGGCAGTCAATATTGTTGGCAGAATCTTATCCATAATTAGAATAAGGCGCTCCTAGGGTATTTATGGCAAGTGTTGACCAAGTGGTGATGTATGGAGGCCAACTACCTAGTCTAGTACATAGGAAATTAATCAAAATGATTAATTAATTATATCCAAATATGGAGTGGGTTTTTAATGTTCTAACACTAAGGAGCTCCAAATGAAGTCTAATATCCCATGAGTTGTGCGAAGCCTACCCAAAACTGACTCATAGAGATGCATACTCGTTGTTATATGGATCTTTGAAATACCAATGTCTCTAAGTCTCTGAAATATGACCTCCCTAGGAACAAAGTCAAATACCTTTTGAAAGTCAACGAAGTAGTAGAAAATTTTTAAAGGGTGATGCCTCACCTCCTCTATAATGGCTCGAAGTGTAAATATATGGTCGATGGTGTGGTGCCTGAAGCTCTCTTAATATTGTATATGAAGTGAGGTAGCATAGAGTTTGGAGAAAGTGTGACCAACCATGATTGTCTTGTAATTATTCAGGCAGCACTAGCCCTCGATTTGTGAATTGAGTAAATAGTGTGGCAGAACCAAGATGGAGGGAACTCAGAGAAAACCACATGGTTAGACAAATCAATGATGTGCAAAAGAGTCGGTCTACCATGTTTAAAGAGTTGAGAAATTATTTTCATTTCTTTCCTTGCCGTAATGATGTTTTCAATTACACAACCTCTCTACAATCAAACAATCCCATTGATGTCAATAGCAATTACCAAGAGAAAATAGCCTTCAATGGTCTAGGCTACCTCCTAAAACGGTTGGTAAATGACAAATAATGGGCAAGCTATTGATAAACATATTGTATTCTCTTTGACAACTTTACTTGAATAATGTTTTCTAAATTTTATACTCCCCAGATAATTAATGCTACGATAATGTTTCATAACCAATCTCCTCCCCAATTTAATAATACTTACAAATAATTGAAATGATGGACTGCCCATAGCTTAAGATCTAGCTGTCCAACTATGTTTGATCCAAATACCTAGGGTTAGGCTCATATGACAACCAAAGAATTAGGAATTATGGTCATGGATGCATGTTATAGCCAACAATGTGTTCAGCATATTATAGTGTAGACAGTAGTATTATTCAACAAAGAAGCACATTAACAATTGAAATATGTGGGGATTAAATCAAAACTAAAGTTAGTGAATACTAAACTATAGGCTATTAGGGATGAAATTAAGTTGGAATTTTCTGCTTTTTACTGTGTTGCATGGGTACCTGTACCCAAGGGTCGGGTACACGTACCGGGTACTTGGGTACGGCAATGATACATACCCTCACGTACCATGAACAGTGTTGCTGTACCGGGTACTTCATAAAAAAAATTGGGTACGCTTGGTGAAAATGGTACGGCGTACCTCGATTTTGGGTACGGCTATGGTACAGCCGGTATATAAAACTAACAGTGGGCATTGACAATATTGACGTGGGTCCTGTATATACAAATTGACTTAATGCTTCTGGTGATTAATAGTACATTTTCTATTGTGAAAATGACTATGTTCCTTTAGATTTTTAGAGATGGAATTTTACAATAAATCAGAAGTTTTGCCATAGAGCATATTAAATTACTTTGAATAACAAAATATGATAGTTATTTTAAGTTTTTTGAAGATTCTTTTAGAAATGAAGTAGCTACAAATGTTTCAACATAGAGAGGACTGACGTAGGATTCTTTTAGTGCAATTGTTTATACCTTAACTTCATATGCAATTGAAAACACTTTTCCTATCTTTTTCAAAGCTAGCATGTCATATATGATATATCATTATTACCATTTATGGCTTAATAATATCTAAGCTGCTAATTGTTGGTTGTAAAATGGCCATGTGATATTGTTTTACCTCCTAATCATACTACAAAATTATTGCAGTCATATAGCTGTTGATGACATGGCCTGAGGAAGCCAAATTTACTATTTTGTTCATTGTTCAGTTTCACTATTTTGATCTTTCTATTTCATGTCTGAAAATGCCATTAGGCAAATTTTGAATGTAGTTTGACAATGTTGAATAGACTCAAGGAGTCATGGACATACATTTGTCATTAATATATTATAACTTATTTTAATTTATGTTTGAATGTTTCGAATTTTCAATGTGAATTGTGAATTTTCATTGTTCAATGAATCAATGACGAAATCTGAAAGTGAATATGCAATGTGCATGTATGGATCATTGGATCACGATGTATCATGTGAGTCATGTGACTGTGACATGTTTCAGTTTTATTTTTAATATATATTATATATATATTATTATTAATTATATATATTATATAATATAATATATATATATATATAGTACCCCCGACATACCGAAGTACCCTGTTTCAAAAAGTGCCGTACCTGTACCCGTACCCACGTTTCCTGGCAACATAGGCTTTTTATAAGACAAGCATCACAATGGGTGTCTAGACATCCCCTATGAGGATCTAAGAATCAGGGCACATCAAAGTGTCCACATTTGCAGGGATGTCCAAGGGATATGCCCTTTCATAAAAGATAACTTGAAGACAATCTTGAGGAATCCACCAAACAACAAAGCTAGGGAAATGCCCCCCCCACATCCTCCCTCGTCTCCAAAACACGAGGATGAAGGGGACACATTCCCATGATTCATTGGTGCAAACACGCAATTTTTAAAGCAAGCAAACAGCACATATGATCTATCTCCAATCAATATTTGTCGTCATCCTGGCAACTAGGTATGTGGACCACCATTATTAAAACAATATCCTATGGTAAGGTTTTGCTTTTGTTAATAATAAATATCGATACATCAGTTTTCATTTTATGATCTCTGTTTTTTTGAGTTTGATTGCTCTGTTTGCTGTACTATGTTATGTAATTAGATAAGATAAAAATAATTTTGTTAATGTCCACAAATAACCAAAAAATGTAGGCCAATAGTACTCAAAATTACATCAGTTATAATAAGCAATGGAAGTGCAAAAGAAACTCCTAAAAATTAGAAGCTAAAAGCTAAAAGAGTAGGGAAGAAAACTACATAATAGCAAAGGCAAAAACAAGAATAAATTGCTATATCATCAATAAAAAGTAAGAGTGGACTACTACACAGTCATAGTAGTAGTAGAGGTACATGCAGGAGAGGAAGAAGAAGAGCAAGTAGCCTTGAAACCTGTATAGGGTGAAGATACCACTGTAGCCAAGGAGTAAACTCCAAACTCTACATCTACCATGCAAATGGGACCTATGCACTGTCAAAGGATGCCCCCAAGAGAATATCCGACTCTAATACAGCCCAATTGGGTGATCCTTTAAGGAACAAATAGTCAGATAAAACTCTCCTAATGCTAGAGGCTGATAGGAAAAATATGGCAATAGAGGACTGCATTCCAATTGTGGGTCAAGTTAGCAAGCATGATGAGAGGATGTACTCTGCAACGACCTTGTGGCATCTCATGGAAACTGAAGGAGATGTACGGTCTCAATTAGAGGATTAATAAATATTAAGAAACAAAATTCAAGCTCCTGAGATTTTTAGCTAGTTCCTTTCTTGCCCAATATCTCAATGATTTATCATATTCATCATCCATATAAACATTCAAGAGAGCTTCATTATTTCAAAATAAATACTCTCGCATGCCTTGTTTACCCTAAGGACTCGGTTCTTAATGAAAAGAGTCTATGCAATGCTCGATATTAATATATCATGTTTGACACCTTCCAATTTTCCTTCCTCCTCCTATTATGACACTTTTGACTCATTAAATCAATATCTTCAATCTCAATGGCTCTTGGATAATGGAATGCCAACTCTCTTAAGGCCATTGGAAATGCTCTAAGTAAGTTTGTTACTGTGGCTTCAAAAATGTCAAATTTTCCCAACTTCTGCGTCTGCCCAAATCTGCATTTACACTGAATTAAGTAAATGCCTTCTTCCTATAACCAAACCTGATCGTTAGACTATGAATACATCTCTTTTACCATTGCATTATTGGTTTTGAGCATGGTCATCTAGTTGCTTACTGCCCAAAAACTGAACCCTAAACTACTTCTAGGCAAAGAAGATGAGAAATCAAAAAAACACTTGGTGGAAGGACTATAAGGTCAATCAACATTGGATGGAACCAATCTTGGATCAAGCTGATCCAAGGCCCCTTGATCCTGAAGATGTTTAAGTTCCACCTCCCACTAGGAGTGGCATTGATTCTGACATTATTGAGGGAAGTGCCATAAATAATGTTGTCATGGATACGTCTGCCTTGTAGCCATTGGTATTTCCACCTGGCAATCACCGAAGGGATATGTTGGATCAGATGGAAAATGGATGAGAATCAATCCCTTTTCTAAGTTGAATGGTGAGAAGGCATTCAAAATCATCAAAAAAACCGCCAGCTTCAAAGAAGTCTGCTTTGGGGTTTGCTGATAAAAGATGGATTGAAATAAAAGGGAAAAAAAAGGAAAAGAAGGGCAGCTCTTTAGGCTACATAACTCTTCCATCAGGAAATCATAACAAATCTGCACTTCAAGGAAGATTGAAAAGTTGCCAAACCAGATCATGGATGTTGCATTATTTAAGGCTTTTGGGTCAACCTTTCAGCAGGCATTCCAGCCGTCTAGTATATAATGTTCTGCTTCTTAGTAATACTAGTCTAAGGATCATTTCCTGGAAATCAGAATTGGTATAAGATCAGCAAAGTTCTTTGCTTTGCATACAATCTTGAACATTATTTTCTTTTCAATGGAAATTACCTACTCACCTAATAAATAAATAATGCTTCATGCACAGTGAACAAGATACACAAGAGAATCTAAATTCACTTTGAAACCAAATGGCTACTGCAAACAGGACTGGCAGTGACTTTTAGGGAGGATGGAAAGAAGAATCCGGTTCTGGTGTAATAGGTGGCTCTCCAGAGGAAGTTGGTTGATTTTGGCCACGTCTGTAATTGAGGCAATTCCTGTGAAATGGCATACTTTAGTTCACACTCCCAAGGAGGTGTTGGAAATGAGAGAGAAAAAAATTAATTCCTACTGAACAGGAGGGGTATCATCTTGCAAAGTGGAAGACACTTCATGGGCCTAAAGGTGAAGGAGGCTGGGGCTTAAAACATATTCATTTATTTGGAACAACATTGTCTGCAAAGAGTTTGTGGAACTTTAGAACTAAAGATGGTTTGTGGAAGAGAAATATTGTTCAAAAGTACAATGCTCCAGGGCCTACGCACTATACTAGATTGGATTGGAAGTGGCAAGAAATCTATCAAGAATGTTCCTAATCAGTGGAAAGCATTGGCCCTAGCTTTTACCATCACTGGTAAGTTCCTTGCTTGAAGAGTTAATAATGGTAAACTGATTAGAGTGAGTGCAAATGCTATTGTGAAACACAGGAATAGCATTTTTTAACCTGAGGACTAGATACAAAATCTCCAGGAGTTGAGGATTTTCACTTTAAATAAAGTGATGGATGGAGACACAGCAGATCTTTGGCACCAGGGGTGGAAGACAAGCTACAGTGCTGAGGTTAGGAGGGGAATCAGCTATCCTGTGCGATAACTATATAGAGGAGTTGAGAAAAGTTCACACTAGAGATGAACTGGCCTGGTCAGTGAACAAAACTGGAGGTTCTTATACAGTTAGGTTGGGCTACAGTGCTCTTAGGTTTGAAAAACAGCGAGAGATTACATGGTGGTGGTCAAAAATCTGGAAGCTAAGGGCTCCCGAGAAAACAATTCTTCATATGTGGTTAGCCTTGAATGATAGAGTTTTGACCTGGGAATTATTTCAGAGAAGACAGGGTCCTGGAATGTGTTTTTTATGTAAGAACATTGAGGAAATAAACACACACCTAGCTATCAACTGCTCATTTACTAGACAAGTTTGGGCAGATATTCCCCGCTGGATTGATGTTCCTAATATCTGGACTGGTGCTACTGTAGAAATTTGTCTATTTCAGTTGTTTCATAGATTAAATCTGAAGAAGCTAAAGGACTATTCCTTCTCTAGTTCTCTGGGGCATTTGGATAGCTCGTAATGCATCATTATTCAAAGACAAACAGGTGCCCACCTTCCAAGTCATACCTCAGGTAACTGCTTTGTTCCAGTACTTTAAGGAAATCACTCAGATGAGGATCCCTCATCAAGTGGACAAATTAATCATTAATAAGACCTGCCCTTGGGTTTTTTTGACAGCACCTGTCAAAGGGCAGAAAACATATCTGGGCTGGAGGGTTTATTATACTTGGAGGATAGTTATTATTTCAAATTTTAAAGCCGATCTGGGCAGTGGTTCCAACAATCTAGCAGAACTAATGGCAGTAAGATCCTTTTTAGTGGTGGCTATGTCCAACGGTGTACACACTTCAGGTATATGGAGCCTATCTTCTTGTGATTAAATTGTTAAAACTTCAAGCAATACACAATGTGAATCTGCGACCACTGGTAACTCAATCGTAAGAAAATTCCACAGGTTGAGATGATCACATATAAATTTATAATCACACTTACAGGGAGTTGAAAACGGCAGATGATACTCTTTCTAAACAAGTTTGGATCTGACTCCAGGGTTTCTCTGGCTGGAAAAGCATGTAGATGGGGTTGTTTCTGAGTCTAGGGTGAAACTTTGGTTATATTTCTTTTTTTGGCTATATTATGCAATGACTTTATTAGGTATCATATCTTGAAAGGAAGACTGTATTAAGTCAGAGATATATGAGACAGCTAGAGGGTGTCAATGGAAAAAGAGTCTTATGTTGTGAGATGCTAGCAGGCAATGGCCAGTCAGTGTCAACAGTCTTTAGAGTTTTAAGAGTCTTTATGATGATGGACTGTGCTTCAGCGCTTGACGAATGTATTCTGTATTTTCCTTTTTAATATAAAGTGCAACTTTTGTAATTAAAGAAATAAATAAAAGACAACAAATAAAAAACATAGAATGATAGACAATCCCAACTAGCATGAAAATGGGATCTGGTAGAATTCTACAGTAAATTTATTTTTTGTTTCTTATATGTTAACAAGAGAAAACAATGAGAGCTAAATTGAAAGGCCACAAGTTCAATGGTCAAATCTTATTGCCACATGACAGAGGGATTTGATAAATAGTCAGAAATGGAGAAGGCATACAATACTCCCACATATAGTGGGATTGCCTAAGAAGAGCGAGAATTACTCTATTTATCTATCCACCCAAACATGTAACCCCATAGATGCAAAATCATAAGCAATTTCAAAGAATTAGGCTCTAGCAAAAGTGAAAATCCTCCTTTGTAACAATGATCTTTCTTTCTATTATCCAAGGGCATATAGCTTCAATACTTTGTCAAAATTGTTGAAGATCAATAACTTCCCAGGTAACTTCTGCTATAAGAAAAGCACAGATGTGGGGCTAGTTTTTATTTCTCAAAACTAATCTGAGCCAGGCATTGTACCCCCAAGAAAAAAAAGCTTCAGTTGAATATATTTCACCAATAACCCATACTAAACCTACAAATAGTTGAAAACATCAACACAACCAATACCATTGAATGTCAATGACTTAGGTCCTAGACCAAGGAAGATCCCCGATTACGGTATACATACAATGGATGCTCGCTCTCCTACGAATTTGGTATTAAACTATCATTTACCAGGAATGTTTCATAAACATTAACCGGGCATTAACAGACAGTAGCCCAAAGTTAGAGAGAATCAGATTTCTGTCAGTAGCAAAACATCAAGTGACATACAGGAATTAGACCTCATTCAGATGTTAAAATACATAGAAGACAGGAAACAAATACCTATAGGTGACCCAAAAGCACCAGGGGGGAGTTGATCAAATTCAACGCCAAGGATAGGGCCGTCATCACGTAATGGCTCCCCAAGCTGAGCTTCCACGGCAGCAATAGCCTGGAGGAGTGCTGTGGGATGCAGATGCAGGTTTTGCACTTGTGACTTCTTTTTCCATCCTCCTCCTCCCTCGCAGTTAAGTTTCAAAGTCGGCCGTTTCCTGGCATCATAATCGTCATAGAAATTAGTTTTTGAGGATGTTGGCATGAGAGAGGCAGAATGTGCTGGTGCAGGTGGAGGTGCAGGTTTAGCTTTCTCTTTCTTGGGTTGTTTCTCCTTCTCTTTTTCCTTCTCCTTATCTTTTTCCTTCTCCTTCTCCTTCTCCTTCTCCTTCTTATCCTTGAGTCTCCTGTGGCAGAACCACATCTGCAGCTGCCGATCAGAAAGCCCCAGTTGCAACGACAGATCTGCCCTCACTGCCTCAGACGGGTAGTTATCATCTGCATACACACCAGCAAAGCAACAAACAATAAACAGCAATGTAGGTCGACTCTACCTCTTTTGCCTATAACTATCCAAGAACATTAATTATGTTTGAATGGATGGATCTATCCATAAACCCCTTACACACGCATACATACCCGCATAAGTTTTTTCTAGAAGTTCGAGCTGTGTGGGAGTTTTCATCTTCCTCTTCGTGTTCTTGTCCTCCTGTGAGGAGGAGGGAGGTTGAGGTTGGGGCTTCCTTTCTCCTTCCAATTCCATCGCTAAAAAAAACTGACCGACCGACCGTCGTCCTCAATTCCGGTATTCAAATGCCCATTTCCTGGGAAAACATGCCCTTGTATTTTGAATGCACGGATCAGTCTAGGGTTTCAACCGAGTAAATGCAGTGGCCTGAATGCCCCTCTCTCGCGCATTCATTCCACTTCGCCCTACGTTTTCATTTTTTTCGGAAAAAGCATTCTTTCATCGCTTTCCATGTCTGACGTCGATCATCATATTCTTCGGGTTGTCTAAACTCAAACTCAATTCCATCAGCATTTGAAAATTTCCACTCCGAAAAAAGAGGATTTAATTTGCTCAACTTCATAACACATTGTGGAGGGGAAGAACAGATTATAATTTTAAGATCCACACGCACAATTCTCGTTCCCAAATCAATCAATCCCATGTGACCGACCTGGATTTGGATTTGCATTATAAAAGCAGATCATCAATCCAAAAATATCAAAACTAGAAGAAAAAAATACGATCAGCTTCCCTTCCCACTTAATTGTTGTTGTGTTAAGTATACAAAACAACAAACAAAACCCCACACTTTTTATCTTAGCGTGGAAATCGAAACGGAGATTAAGCCACTGCATTAAATAATATTGTCATTTAAAAATAATTAATCGTGGAAATCGAAACGGAGATTAACCCACTGCATTAAATAATATTGTCATTTAAAAATAATTAATCGGATCAATTCGTGCTTTCTCACGTGTTTGAGTTTTATTCTGTATTGGTGGGCGTTGAACACTCCATTAAGACTGCCCTTCATTTCAAAATTGATCCATTCAAGAGCAGAAGTAATACAATTTTCAAAATGAATATTGAAAAGTCAACTACTCCAAAACTAATATAACTAATATAGGAATCCTCTAGCATTTTACTTCTCCATGGGAGATTCCTCCTTTACTATGCATCCAAAACTACTATGCATCCAAAACTAATAGACCAATACTCTCTATGGGAGATTTCTCATTTATTGAGACTCGAGAACTAATAAACCAATACTCTCCAAAAGGGAGATTTCTCCTCTACCCGGTGTGCCTTGATTTATTTTTGTCATGTTCATGGTCATGTCATGCATGTAATTCATAGTTATGCACACTATTGATTTGCCATTGATTAATGGCAAAGCATGTAAAAAGTTATGATCCATAATCATTTATGGGTAAGTACATTGTTTTGTTAATGTTTAAAATAAAATAAAAAATTAATATTATTTTATTAATGTTTTTTTAACCATGATAAAATGGAGTAAGCTAACTCGGGAGCAATCTTCCCTCCCGAGTGTACTTACTCCAGCAGGTCCCAGCGCCGGTAGTTCTATCTCCATACCATTCACATAGGCATCAACCATTGGCCTCCATCCCGTGCATCATGGCATCCACCATGCTCCCGCATCTTCCATCCAGCACGCATCCGCTCACTCCATGCTCCTGCATGTTGCATCCTCCATCCAGCACGCATCCACATGGAGTAGGATCCACGTCACTGCAAAGTGTACCTGGTTTCTGACCTGCGATCCCTGCGATCTCTCCGCCGTCGTCCAGCATCTCCCCAGCCTTGATAATCGTCATTTCATTTATTTCAGTGGTTGGGGTTGTGATTGCCAGCGTTAATGCAGAGGGAGTTCAGCGGGAAGGAACATTTGAACGCAAGGAACAATCAGAAGCAAAGGATCCCTTCCTGCAGCACCGAGTCGACGTATCCCTGCCTGCAGATCGTGAATACAACCTCCAGCTGAGTACCGAGCCTGAGTCTCAGAGCCAACGTAGCCTTCCATCGCCTTCCAGGTATGTGAAAGCGAGCTCCATGTGAAATCCTGGCTTAATTTCTGAAAACATATTTAACATGTTAAAGACTTATCGTTGTTGCAAAATATATCATCCAGTAATAATTCTCGGTCACAGTAAGGATTGGACAATCTAGCAATGCATGCATGATAGAAACCAACCATTGTAGAATGATAGAAGCCAAACATAGTATTAGTGACATATAATGGTTACATCTAAAACAAGATGAGTATGTTCAAACTGCAGGATAATTATTTTAAGATATGTTGTCCTCTCTTTCATTTTTATATCACAGCATGCCAGCGTTATATCATTTGACTATTTTTCTTTTAATCTGTTGTATTTGATTTTTTATTCGATTTCGATGAACCATGCATTTTGATTAAAGTAAGTTTTTTTTGACAAATAATACAGCAACAGTGATGTTTTATAAACTGTTTATTTTATCCAATTTCGAAGTAAAATGGATTTATTTAAAGACCATTTTGGATAGTTTTAAATAACTGCCTTGAATCTTGTTTCCTTTATTAAATCATTTGTTATCTCAAAAATCAACTAACCCATTTTTTTCAAGATCTGAGGATGAGGATTATAAAATTGTGAAAAATATTAGATTATAGGCCATCTTCTACAAAGTAGTTGTCTCGGCATTTTGCACCGTGAAGGCTAAGCACATCTGATAAACGTCATATGTTAAATTGCTTGGGAACTTTGAACTGATAGAATCCTGCCTTGAATTTTGTTAAAAATAACAAAGCTCTGAGCAGAAACCTATCTGTTCAAAGTTCCAGACAAGTCGGTAGGCGGTATGGCATTTTCCATGATACTTAGAGACAAAATCTTTGAGTCGTCATGTACTTCAAATAAAAATGCTCATTCAAAATACTCACGTCATCTTGTACAGAGTTTTTGTCCTGTATTATTTCATACGATAAAGGTTATGTAAACCATCACTATTTCTAACATTTTTTTTGTGCAATTTGATGGATTTATGGAGACAAAGCTTGAAGGTGCTTTGCAAAAAAACATTTGTTTCTGTCTTATAGCACTAGCACCAAAAGTAGTGCTAGATCAGCGGCACCACTTAAAACCACCCAGTCTGCCATGCTCCTCGCCTAAAATCAATGAAAACCTCTTGACATATCAATTAAAAAAATTTATGAAGTCGTTTGTGATTTTGTCAGTGATTATGGACGATGAAATTGTGTATAGTTTGTTGTTTGTCTGTCATCTTATTTGTTTGGTAGTCCAGAGTGGTGATTATAACACTCTTAGTTGCATGTTTCCCCGTTTTCATTTCCTATGTATTCATTGTGTTGTAGAAAGGGAAGTTGGTGGTGGTGCTGGAAGAGTGGATACAACGAAATCTTCTGATTAAGCAAATCCAATCCTACATAATTGCTCCAGTTGGAGGCTTCAGCTTCTACCACACTATATCGTCATATTTAAAACCCCATGTACGCTCTCTGTTCTCCAAAGCTGACTGGAAGCATTAACATAAAATATGCTGATAGACATTATGTAAAGTATCCACCCATCAACTTCTTTATTTTGGAACTTTCAACTGCGATTATTAATATAACATCATCTACGGCCTGCAGCTTATCAGTGCTTAGCCATTTTGGTTTGTGATCAGGGCCTGCAGTTTTGATTTAGACTTAATAATATATTCTGATGTTTGTATGGAAAGCCATATGTAGTTGTATTGCATTATCAGCAGAAGAAAGGTCGCCTGATAACTCTGATGTTCAAATGAAACTGTACTAGTTGGCCTCAAAGCTCAAGCCTTGATATCGAAGATCTTGAGTTGCTATTTAATTCTTTGCCTGAATGGATCTTTGTGTTTTTGTGTAAATTATTATTTACATTTTTCCTTTTGTAAGTTGAGTAGATCCTGCTGATTTGTGCGACTCAGGTTCGGTTTTGCTGAACTTGCATAAGGTTGATTTCTTTGGCTTTTAGCCTAATCTTTGTGAAAGCTTAAATCATGGAGAATCGCATAATATCATAAAATCATCTGATAAGTTGAAAAGCGGGTCCTAACTAAGGTCCATTTTTCACTTTACACGGAAGAAAGTTGAAACTCAGGGCATGAATATAACAGAAAACAACTTTGGGTCAAATGCAGAGCTGTTTAAGCTTTTTACAAACTGAATGAGTAGCCCCTATTAAAACAACTTTGTCAAACTCGCATAACAAACATATGTATGGAAGAAAGATACACAAATCACTACCGCTGGCATATTCTTCATCGTCTGGTTAAATTATCAAAACATACGGAAAATGACACAATTGTCACATTTCTGCTAATCCCGCAAAAATATCCAGTAAGAATTATGTAAATGAAATCAAAATTTAAAATCTAGATGGTGGTTTGAATGAGAAAATTAAACAAAAGAACTTATGGTGGCCATTTGGATGGCCCACTTTTTTTTTTTAATTTTTATAAAAGGCATGTACCATCGTTATACATGGTAATAAAAGGTTGGAAGCATTTTTTCATAAAAACAAAAGTTCCCTGGAATTAGCCCAATGGAACTTGCAGACATCACAAAGATGATAGGTAGTGCATTTCCAACAATAAGAGTTAGTAAACGGACTACAGAGGAAATATATAGTTGTAACAAAATGTGTTTAACTCACATAACTGTAGAACAATGATATGTATATTTATAACTATAGAAAAAAATAAATTAAAATGCAAAATTCTAATGGCTCAGTTGCAAAATTCGGCATCTTTTACTAGACCAGGATTACAAAAGAGATGAATAACGTAAAAATGCATAGATAAACATCCAGCAAGTCACAACTCCCACGACAATTAGAAAAAAACTGATCTTGCTAATAAGATAACTAAGCATGAACCAAAATTAGGACAAAATACTCTCCAATATTATTAGTCTTTTTTATTATTTAAAATAGATATATATCTTCATTTAACTTTGTTTGATTTACATTTACCATTTGCTCTAATTGTAGGGACATATTGCAATAAGTGGTATAATGGTTCAAAAGACAAAACATTCGCATATCAAGAACCTCCTAGTTCAAAGTTTATCAAACAAACATATATTTTTAAGTCAAGACCTTGTTTGGAGCGATATACAGCGTGAAGATGGAACCATTGATCGCACTGCGCTCATACCATACAATAGGTTGGAAGACTTTATTATGGGAGAACAAAACAACCCGGATGCACCATGTACATTTGTACGAAGATCCAATAGGAAACGCTTTGGTGATGGTGACCTTTCTATGATGGGTCCAACATCCTTGAACTATGCATTGTTAATATTTATCATGACCTCTTAATCCAATTTATATGTTTTTTCAATATGTATTGTTAAGTTTTAAAAATTATTATTGGTATTACCATTACATATAATGATTTTTCTTTCAATGTTGGTTGTTTTTTAGGTTCCAATGTTGTTATGGCCCAAATGATCTTAGAGGACATCCACAACCACCGTTAAGAAAGAGAAATTTTGTCCAAAAAAGGGGATGCCAATGTAAATTTATAGCGAAGGAAGTTAATGATATGCTAGGGGTTGCAATTATCACCTATAATGAGTACCTACATGAGGATTGCAATGGTTGGCCATGCCATGGAAAACATGATAGATCTGGCGATCCAAAGTCCTTGAGCACCCCTCGTCTTTCAAAGGATATTCAATCAATGATAAAGACACTATGTGGACTTGGTGTTCCAGTTGATACAATATTTGAACGACATATCCTCGATGGGCTCTTTGGTTCCGCGATGGGTGCTAGAGACCTTAATTTATGTAGAAAAGATGTCTCCAATATATTCAACCGTCATTTGAAAGATAAGTATCAATTAGATCCCAAGGATTCTTTGAGTGTTAACAAGTGGTATCAAGAAGAGAAAAAATCATTTTTTTCTACCAGTGACCAGAAGGGGAGGATGTACCATTCATACTTGGCATCCAAACAGAATGGATGCTTGATATGATGGTCAAGTGTTCTCACAACAGCATGTTGCCTTTGGATTCTACGTTTAGCACCAACAAATATGGGGTGAGTTTCATTAGTTTTTTTTAATGTTTCTATTAAGTTCGAAGTTTCATTCAATATAATTAGTACTCTAAAATTGAGAAGTTGATTATTGTATTGGTTTGTGTAGTACCAATTATACACAGTTCTTGCCTTCAATTCCCAATATAGTGGCATTCCTGTTGCATGGGCAGTGTGTTCACGCAATAGAACATCAGATATAGCCCAGTGGCTTAGACCACTCCTAGATGCATGTAGGAAAAGATGCCCAAATTGGAAATTGAATGTTGTCATGACAGATGATGCATTAGCGGAAATTAAAGCATTGAGGTGAGACTTGTTTTGCACATTATGAATGTATGAATTATCATTAGCACATGTACACTTAAATTTTTGTTGTTATTACATTTAATGATGAATATATTTGGTTGCTAAATGTTAAGCATGTTCAATGAACACAAGAACAATATCCTTTTTGTTGTAGGCAAATTTTTGGTTGTCGTGTCCTCCTATGCAATTGGCATGTTCGACGTGCTTGGTCAAAAAATGGTCAATTGGCATCTTCCCCTGAAAGAGCTAGGGAATTATCTCATAGTCTTGGTGAGATAATGCACCATTGTCGTGATCATGATGCCGTTAGTGAGGCATTGCGAACATTCTTTGAAAAATTTGCTCGCGAAGTTAAGTTCTTGGATTACTTCAGAAAACATTGGTTGGAAGGGGATAAGATATGTAAGTTACTTGTTATGTTGTCTTAAATTACTTTCCTCAACATATATAGATCATTTTTATTTAGTTATAATTACATTTCATATTGACTTAACATATTAATGGTTGGTTAACTTTTTCTTATTAGATATGTGGGCAAAATGTTATCGGGACTTTCCTCATGCTAATCAAGAGTCCAATAGTTCAATTGAATCATACCATTTCTT
>LPNX010161331.1:404729-468303 GCA_001517045.1 Pseudotsuga menziesii | reverse complement strand
AGAAGTCAGGGAATCCAGGCATCTTTAGTCGAATGGTGCCCATTCCCTTTGGTTTAATACTTGACTTATCTGCAAAGTAAACTATGCCATCTATTTTTTCATTCTGTTCTTCAAAACAGTCTTTTCTAAATGTCATGTGTGATGTTGCACCAGTATCAAGCATCCAACAATCTTTGTAAGATGAAAGAGAATTCATTTCATTAAATCCAAGATTACAATGTGCAACAATACAAGAATCAGAAAATTTACTAGCATCTTGGTCATCTTTCTTCTGGTTATGCTTGTTTTTGATGGAGTCCCATGAAGCCCAACACTGATCTGATGTGTGCCCAGTCTTTCCACAACGCTTGCACTGCAAATCTGATCTTTTGCTTCTGCCCCTTCTGCCTCTGAAATTTCTTCTTCCTCGTCCTCTCTTGCTGCAATCTTCCTTGGAAGGGTCTTTGGATTGGTCTTTGCCAGCTAGGGCAGCACCAATACTAGATGCAAAAGAGTGCATCTTTACAACTGTTAGTGTAATTTACAATAATAAACTTGATATGACAAAGAGAAATAACCTTGTAGGTCTACAGTCTCTGCCAAGGTGAATACAATCTCAACTTCAGGTTTTAAAGTGATACAATGATAGTATCGCAGCTTCAATTCGCAGCAATTTCGGGGAGAAGAAATCAGTAGATACAAAATATATCAGTCATACACAGGCTTCTTTATATCAGTCACTAGCAATATATCAGACTCATTATCACAATGCAATATATCAGTCTCAGTATTCAGTCTCTGAGATTGGTCTTCAAGTAGGTCTTCAACAGGCTGTAGCAACACAGGCTCGCTTGATACGTAGGCAGCTCCACAGGTTTAGCAGCATGTATACACCAGCAATCACAAAAAATTTCTAGACTCCAAGCAGTATAGATACTCAACGCATATATACCATTCAGCATATATATATCAGTTAGCATGCATTATTCTCCAATATTTAGCATAATATCAGTCAGCATATCAATCACAATATATCAGACAGCATGATATACAGCATACATTATTATTCAGCAGAAAAGAGCAGTCTTCAAGTCGCAGCACCAGGCACGCAGTATTATTTCTCAACGCATAGTTCAGTCAGGCAGTCTTCAATAGGTTTTCAGCAGTCTAATTCGGGGCAGGCAGCTTTCAGTTTTCAATTCTCCACGTACAATTCTCAGTCAGCTTTCAGGTAGTGTGAATCTCCAGGTACAATTCTCAGTCAGTTTCTGAGCATATCCATCTACGACTAGGAGAGTTTCCATAGCGAGGGTTTGAAATTATTGTTTGCAGTAACACAGTCTTCAAACAAGGCTGCAGTCTCCAGCGCAGGCTCTCAATGATCCACAACTATCAAAGTGTAAAGAACCTTCTCCCTGAAGGGCACTTTTCTTTCAGCGGTCTGGACCTCAGGCAAGAATGAAAGAAACGGCCTCACAAGATGCAGCAATCTTCAACGGAATTACATCAATGCTTATATCAGTATATGCCAGTCACAATATCAACGCATATATGAGATATTCATTTTCTGTTCCAGGAGGTGGAGGAGATATACTCAACGCAACCTCCACGCTTTTTAACAATATTTCAACATAGCAAGCATTACATATCATTCAGCGAAGGAGATCAGCACCCAGTCTCCACACAGACTTCAGCAGCAGCGAATACACTGATAGGTATTTTAACGTAGCATCCATGCAGTCTCCAACGCAGCTGTTCAACGCAGTCTTCAGCGGTTTTCAGTACTCAGTCTACAACGCCGCAGGCTTCACGCATCAGCTTTCACGCAGGCTTCACTGCAATGGCATCAGTGTGTACAGCTTCACGTTGTCAATGGCATCAGTCTTCAGCACATCTTCAACACAGGCTGTAGCAACAGAATCTTCAGCGAAATCGCATCTCATACCATCTGCGCTCAGAGGTCACAGTTTCTCCAGATACTTCTTATATCGCAGCTCGATTGTAGGGTCGGCCTCGCCTGTTCCGGTCTGGTTATAAAGCTTGTGGACTATGGAGAAGCACCGTGCTTTCCCTATCGTGTGAGAGCCCGAGAGAGCAAAAAACACATGTCTTCTATGCCAAGATGGACAAGAGCCAAAAAACGACGTCGTCTTGGTTGGGGGTTCAACTCGCATCCCCAAAGTATAGCAATTGCTCCAAGATTTTCAATGGTAAAGAGTTATGTAAGGGCATTAACCAGGATGAAGCCATTGCTTATGGCGCAGCTGATCAGGCTGCCATTCTGAGTGGAGAAAGCAACGAGAAGGTGAAGGAATTGCTGTTGCTAGATGTCACACCTTTAAGTCTCAGGCTGGAAACTGCGGGAGGCGTAATGACAGTTCAAAAGCTTCTGCTAGCAATAAAAGAGGAGGAGAGGTATCGCCACTGATAGTCTTTACGGTCACAGAAAATTAGGGTTTCTGTAGTTCCCAAAATATTGCAGCACTAAACAAAAAATGTTTTGGAGGCAGACTGGCGATATTCAAGCAGTCTGAAACAAATTAACAGAGCACAGAACGGAGGTTTGCAGTTCAAGAGGACGCAGTTCAAGGCTTCAACGTGAAAGAATTAGGGTTAGGGTTAGGTATTGTGCTATACCAATAATGCATGCACGCAGAGACTGGATTTCTCATGCCATTGGCAGACTGATGGAGTAGTCTGGCAATGGACTGGACTGGCAAGCAGAATGACAGCCAGGAGTTATGGCAGACAGCCCTACTCTGATACCACTTGTTGGTAATAACTCCCGATTAATTCTATTACATAGCCAAATGCAAATATTTATACAATTTACAAGACGGTTGAGTTTCACCTCCCGCCCAGCCTTTTCGGCTTCCTACATCAGTTTTATTTATTTATTTACAAAGTATATAATCCCTACGGATTATATTCTAACAACAATGATGAGTCGACACTATTCGTTGATAATATCAACGATAATTTTCCTTACTATCTATTTTCCATTTTGAAAAAAATAAATATTATTTAGTAAATTATTAGTAAACCATATGTTATCTTTACTCAAATTTGAAATATTTTTACATATTAATGTAACATTCTTTGTATCACAACAGTTCAAGTTTTTAAAAAACAATCCAAAACTATCAAAAGGTTCAAGATCTTAAAAAAAAATTCAAAAATATTTTTTACTAATGAAAGTTTACTTCTTTATAAACTATTAGTGGATTATTTGAGGTATGGTAGGTTTTCTTCCAAACTATTAGTGGATTATTTCAGATAGTGCAGCTTTTTTTGAGTAACCATGATAAGTCAACACTATTTGTTGATAATATCAACCATAATTTTCTTTACTATCTATCTTCANCATGATAAGTCAACACTATTTGTTGATAATATCAACCATAATTTTCTTTACTATCTATCTCCATTTTGACAAAAAAATATATTACTTAGTAAATTATAAATAAAAAATACATCCAAATTACACCATGTTAAAATTAGAGTATATTCACAATTAATTGTCTAAATATTTGATGATTATTAATAATATATCTAATTTTTATATACTAGAATCNTAATTGTCTAAATATTTGATGATTATTAATAATATATCTAATTTTTATATAATAGAATCAATTTCTCAAATATTTAGACATACCTGGTTTAAGGTTTTAAATAAGTCATACTGATTAAAAATATCAACCAAATTTTAACAAACTTCAATCATATTTATGTTAAAAAAAACAACTTTCACACATTTATTAGAATAGCCATTTAAAAAGATTTGCATGTTTGAGAATTTTGAAGATGTTAGAAATGGATTAAAAAATTTATTAAACTTTTTGAAAATTTAAAATTTTATGAATATTCAAACATTTTTTTAAATATATATTTTATTTTTTTTAATTTTATATTTTATCAAAATTTTCATATTTTTATTTATTAAATTACTTTTCTCAATTCTAAAAATTATATTTAAATTATCATATTTTTGTAGAAAAATTTTGAAACCAATATTTAGAGTAGACACTTCATTCATCTTTAAGGAACCAAGTAAAACTTACTCAAACTTTACATGAAAACCTACACTCACAAATATAACAATAATAATAATATCACATTTACATGTCCTTTTAACACATAATAGAAGGTAACACATCTTACCCCAATAAAAAAAATCTTTTTTTCTGTGTAGTATAAACCATTCTAATATAAAAAATAAAAAACGCTACTTCATTGGTGACGCTAATACATGTCTTATTAAAGTATTACCCTACTTTCATGTTTGTTGATACTTTAATGGATCAATAATAATTAAAAGGTTTGGGGTAACACAAAATTCTTTAGGAAACGCTATGATCTCATATTTCATCACTGTGAAATCTTTTTCTAAAAGTAGTTATGTTGTGTTTCCATTTAATCAAAACCAAGATTACAAAGGAGCCTTTATGGTATAAAAATATCTTAGGATATATGTTATAAAACAAATATAATAATTATAAAAACATATTATTATATCGAATTGTTTTATTCAAAATTATGAATAATATAATCTAGCACAGCCGCAAAAGAGCGGTTGGGTAACGCCGATAGTAATCAAAATCCATTTAATTAGCTAGTATCATGATTGATCTGAATGGGCTACCATAATCATGAATTGGGGCTACCATAAATATTTATTTACAGCTAAGTTTACAGAAACCAATTGGTAAGTTTAACTAAGAATGGATAAATAAATAATGTTTTTTTTCCTTAATATGTTCGAGATTATTTCTTTTAGATTATTTAACACATCATACCTACATGCACATTTACATTAATGTAAATTTAAAATCTCCTGAAAGAATAGAAGGTGGGATACCCACCTCTCTGACAGAACTGGAACCAACCCAACGTTATTAAATAACAATGGGCGTGTGGCAAGGTAGGTATCTTAGGTGACACTTGGAGTTGGATGGCTCCGAAGGCCACGTGGAAGTACCTAGGTTAAGCCATCTCGGAGAGAACCCAGAACCCATGCATGTGGAAGGGGAATGCTAGAAGAAGATAATACTCCTGTGACTTGAAACATTATCACTTACAGATTGTATAAGGTTGCATACTATTGTTTTATGCATTGATCTTTTAGGGAAATACCAAAAATTACTTCCTCCATAAAAAACAATAGAGTCCGCAGTCATGGTATTTAGTTTTCACAAGGGTTGAGGGATGTTCAATTCATAGTGCATTGTGAATGTTTCTCTGAGAAATCAGACGAAGAGATTAGAGTATTATCAGAGGCGTGCAGATGGTGGCGTCAATTGCATTAACCATGGAAGTGCAGGGTGCTGGAATGAAATAGGATGGCTCGTCATTCAGGTTTCTATGAGCGCTTCCATGAATGATTTACGGGTTGGTAGTTATGAAATATATTTTTCACACTAACTAATTGCACACTGAGGTTGTACCTTAGCGTGCACTGCCTTGGCTTTCCCAGGTATGAAAGGAGCTCCATTGAATATTTCATTTTCATTTCCGTTCTCTGCCCATTTAGCACAACTTTTTATAAATGCTATGTCCAGTTCCTTTCCCATGCAATTGGAAATATTATTTGCTAATAAGGATTTTAAATAATTGATTGAGTTGACTGAATTAGAATTAAGATCCATGTTTTTTTTTAGGAAATTACCAAGGATTGCCAATAAGGATTTTAAATGATTGATTGAATTGACTGAATTAGAATTAAGATCCATGGTTTTCCATGTTTTAGAGAGCTTCCGTATATGCGCGCTCCCTTCCGTATATGCGAAGCCAACATGCGCATATATGGAAGCACTCTTCCGTATATGTGTGCTCTCTTCCGTATATGTGCAGGTTGGCTTCTGTATATGCACATTGGAAGAGAGCTTCCGTATATGCGCATATACGGAAGCTCTCTTCCGTATATGCGCATTCTGCCTTTCGTATATGCGCATACATGAAAGGTAGAATGCGCATATACGGAAGAAAGCTTCCGTATATGCGCTTTTTGCCTTCCGTATATGCGCATTCCGCGGAAGGTAGAATGTGCATATACTGAAGAGAGCTTCCGTATATGCGCATTTACGAGAGCCAACGTGCCTATTTACGGAAGCTCTCTTCCGTATATGCGCATTCTAACTTCCGTGTATGCGCATATACGGAAGGCAGAATGCGCATATACTAAAGAGAGCTTCCGTATATGCGCATTGGAAGAGAGCTTCCGTATATGCATTTACAGAAACCAAAATGCGCATATACGGAAGCTCTCTTTCGTATATGCGCATTCTGCCTTTCATATACGCGCATACACAGAAGGTATAATGCACAAATATGGAAGAGAGCTTCCGTAAATGCGCATGTACGGAAGCCAACATGCGCATATACAGAAGCTCTCTTCCGTATATGCGCCTGTTGGCCTCCGTATATGCGCATATATGAAACAGAAGGCAGAATGTGCAGAAGAGTGCATGCATATACGAAAGAGAGCTTCCGTATATGCGCATGTTGGCTTCGCATACACGGAAGGGAACAAGCGTATACAGAAGCTCTCTTCCATATATGTGCATTTACGAGAGCCAAAATGCGCATATACGGAAGAGAGCTTCCGTATATGTGCACTCCCTTCCGTATATGCGAACCCAACATGCGCATATATGGAAGCACTCTTCCGTATATGCGTGCTCTCTTCCGTATATGTGCAGGTTGGCTTCCGTATATGCGCATTGGAAGAGAGCTTCCGTATATGCGCATATACGGAAGCCAAAATGCGCATATACGGAAGAAAGCTTCCGTATATGCGCATTTCACCTTCCGTAAATGCGCATATACAGAAGACAACATGCGCATATACGGACGCTCTCTTCCGTATATGTGCATGTTGGCCTCTGTATATGCGCATTCTACCTTCTGTGTATGCGCATATACGGAAGACAGAATGCGCATATACAGAAGAGAGCTTCCGTATATGCGCATTGGAAGAGAGCTTCCGTATATGCGCATTTACAGAAGCCAAAATGCGCATATATGGAAGCTCTCTTCCGTATATGTGCATTCCGCCTTCCGTATATGTGCATTTACGGAAGGCGGAATGCGCATATACGGAAGCTCTCTTCCGTATATGTGCATTCCGCTTTCCGTAAATGCACATATACGGAAGAGTGCGCACATATACAGAAGCTCTCTTTCGTATATGCACCTGTTGGCCTCCGTATATGCGCTTGTTGGCTTTCGTATATGCGCATTTACGAAACAGAAGGTAGAATGCACATAAGAGTGCATGCATATACGGAAGAGAGCTTATGTATATGCGCATGTTGGCTTTGCATACACGGAAGGGAGCGCGTGTATACGAAAGCTCTCTTCCGTATATGCGCATTTACGAGAGCCAAAATGTGCATATACGGAAGAGAGCTTCTGTATATGTGCATTTTGCCTTCCGTATATGCGCATTCCACCTTTCGTAAATGCGCATATACAGAAGAGCTTCTGTATATGCGCATGTTGGCTTCGCATATACAAAAGGAAGCGTGCATATACGGAAGAGAGCTTTCGTATATGCGCATTCTACCTTCCATATATGCGCATACGCGGAAGGTAGAATGCGCATATACGGAAGAGAGCTTCCATATATGCGCATTCCGCCTTTCATAAATGCACATATACGGAAGAGAGCGCGCATATATGGAAGAGAGCGTGCATATACGGAAGAGAGCTTCCATATATGCGCATTCCGCCTTTCATAAATGCACATATACGGAAGAGAGCGCGCATATATGGAAGAGAGCGTGCATATACGGAAGCTCTCTTCTGTATATGCACGCACTCTTATACGCATTCTGGCTTCCGTAAATGCGCATATACGGAAGCCAACATGTGCATATACGGAAGAGAGCACGCATATACGGAAGCTCAAAAGAGCGTGCATAATACGGAAGAGAGCTTCTGTATATGCACGCACTCTTTCGTATATGTGCATACATGGAAGCTCTCTTCCGTATATGCACATTCTACCTTCTGCAGAATGCGCATATACGGAAGGCAGATAGCTCATATACAGAAGCTCTCTTCTATATATGCGCATTTTGGCTCTCGTAAATGCGCATATACGGAAGAGAGCTTCCGTATATGTGCGCTCCCTTTCGTATATGCGAAGCCAACATGCGCATATACAGAAGCACTCTTCCGTATATTTGCAGGTTGGCTTCCGTATATGCGCATATACGGAAGGCAGAATGCGCATATATGGAAGAGAGCTTCCGTATATGCGCATTGGAAGAGAGCTTTTGTATATCATCCTACTGTAGAGGGGGGGGGGCCTGACCCACCCCTATCCCTTACCTTCTGACTCTCCTATACCTTCGGAGTCCCCTCTATCTATTGATCCCACCATTATTCTTTCGGAGAGCTTTCGTACATGCGCATTGTGGCTCTCGTAAATGCACATATACAGAAGCCAAAATACACATATACGGAAGCACTCTTCTGTATATGCACATTCCACCTTCCGTATATGCGCATATACGGAAGCCAACATGCGCATATACGGAAGCTCTCTTCCGTATATGCGCATGTTGGCTTCACATATACGGAAGAGAGCATGCATATATGGAAGAGAGCTTCTGTATATGTGCATTCTGCCTTCCGTGTATGCGCAGATTTGATAGAATCAAATGTTAAAATCTTACCCAAAAGAGTAGAAATTCCGATGTGTACACAGTCATGTACAAGTTGAGCAAGAGTGACCTCCACCACCACCTATGTCTTCGGATGAGACTAAAACAGACATCGGACCAGTACCAACGAATGTCCAAGCATCCTAGTACTCGGATAGCCAAACACTAAGTAGTCCTAAGTCAATAACTCTAAACATCAATGACAACCATAAGTACATCAGTGAAAGTCTAGTAAAAAACAAAGTTTGGTAACCATCAAAGGTAGCCCAATCCTGTAAGCTAGAGCCAAAAACAAATACAAAAAGAACCCAAGACAGTAGCACAACAAAGTGGAGACCGGTGTCAAGTGTTAGAAGTGGGCGAAATAGATACACAGAAAATCAGAACGTCGTAAGAAAACAACCATTCTACCGAGAAAGAAACATAGCAATGACAACAGTTGCAAACAACCATTCCCCAGAAGTATAAATCGATGACATACAACCACAAACACTCCCTCAAGAACTAGTTAATATCAGTGGTATCAAATCCTGTAACCCATGTCCATATTCGCCGCTCCGCTCCACTCCCCCACGAGAGAAAGCTCCCCCGACTCTCGTATATATTTTTCACTTATATTAAAAAATAAATATGTTTTTATTTGTACAAGGTTATATTTATAATCATAGTTTTTAGTTATTATTATTGTACGCATTAATGATTTCAATGAAGTTATGATATATTATATTATTAAATATTATTGAATATTCCTAAATATGATTTATATTAAATATTGTTGAATATTCTTAAGTATTCTTATTATTAAATATTGTTGAATATTCCTAAGTATTCTTTGGCAAATACAAAGGCTTTTGAATATATTCTCAAAACTATATTGTTGAATATTCATAAGTATTCTTTGGCAAATACAAAGGCTTTTGAATATATTCTCAAAACTATATTGTTGAATATTCATAAGTATTCTTTGGCAAATACAAAGGCTTTCGAAGATATTCTCAAAACTCTGTGTGAGATGTTTCAAGGAAATTTTCACATATTTATAAGAGATTTCTCAAAAAAAAATGCAATGGCATAATTTTCATATAAAAGAATCCAAAACCATAATTTTCAAGAAAAGATTTCTCAGAAAACAAATCCAAGGACATAATTTTCAAGAGACTTTAAGGAATTCTTAAAAATTCTAATGGTATCCTAGGCTTGATTTGGTAGGATATTTTATGTTGTTACATGTGTAATGGGCCTAGTGGTTAAATTGACTTATGAATTACCTAGTGATGAAATATATTTATAAATTAAATAAAATTAACTTATAAAGTAAGTAAAATTGACTTACATAGTATATATAAATGAGGATGTAACTTAACCAAATTAATTAGTTTTTTTTAAATTAAATTATTATTATAATGTTTACATATTCAATTATACATAATTTTGATATATACTTTGTCATGTTTTTCTTTTGAAATATTTATTTTTGGTTTCTTTTATTTATTTATCTCATATTTCATTAGTAGAAAAGAAGATATTTGTAGTTAGTAGTTTTGGAGTTCATCTATTGTACATTATATACTAACAAATATTGACTTTTTTTAATTTAAAAGTAAGGAATCCAACATTGAGTTTCTTCTAGGACTATAATCCTTTCATAGGGCTCATAAGTCCTTTTGACTTAAGGATGTGATTTGCACTTATTTAATGTTGACTTCAGGGTGTGGTTTGCATTGATTTAATGTTAATTTAATTTTGTATATAGTAATTTTGATAATACAATTATGATATTTGTTAACCTAGAATACAATTATGATATATTAAAATCTTTTGTCATACATATAGTACAATAAAACTACTAAAAACAATACAAAATGTTCTCCTTTATGGATATTAATCTTATATAGCATTTCTCACTTTCATTTAGTTTAATGAAAGAATTAATGTGGAATTAAGAATGAAACCATTTTAAAAATCAAACTCTATGTTGGGATGGTATTATTATTTCATATATCATAATCATTATACACACATTTATTTTTTAACTAATAAATTGCATTGAATTATATAAACTAATCTATAATGCAATTTATTTCTTTGATTTCTAGTTTATTTTCAAATCTCTCTAGATATATTTTGTAAAACTTCTATCTCATCATGTATTTTAGTTATTATATTTGTAGGTCTTTTTATGTTACTTTCACCTCTAACACAAAAAATTCTCACAAATTCTCTCACCTACATCACCCTTAACAAAAATAAGTTTTCCTCACAAACTCTCTCACTTGCAACATTTCTCACAATGACAGCTAAACCTTAAATATTCATATTCATAAGACATGCATTCAATATACAACATACCTAAAATATTTAGATTACACTAATTCATTTGAATATATTAGTGTTTTAAGTATTTGGGTTTTTTCTTAATTCAAATTGTTACTCATTCAATGATTGGATTTGGCTTCTTCAAAAGGTGGAAAAAGAAATTTCAAATTGGTGCCATAGATTGTTAACTTGGGAGATCGCTTTATTTTGGCTAAATAAGTCTTGGAAACATTCATGTTTTCTTGCTATCTTAGACAAGGATTCCTAGAGCCATTTTCAATCTCTATTTCTTTGATATATTTTTTTGAATCTCTATTTCTTTTCAAATTTTTCTTTGATATATATATATATATATATATATACTTTTTTTTTTTTTTTTTACTGAAACAGTTAAATTTGATTAGAGACTGGCAAATGGGCTTCCAGGGCCTTTACAATTCATATCCAGATCTACTGTACTAAACTTCATTTCCTGCTTAAAAAACAGATCAAAAATGTGTTGTTGGTTGCTGGGGAATGCCCAAAAGAACATGAAGACCAGTACTCTTTAACCTTAGGGGAGCGGGTGCTTTGAAATTTCTCCATTAACAATAAGTTGGCTCTTACTCAGGATAGCACTGCGGTTGGCTTCAGCATCTGCTAGATTGTTGAGACTCCTTAGAACGTGGTAAGCCTTATGAGTTCTAAAGTGCTTGAGCATGAGAAGGACTTTCCTGTGGAGGTGGGTCAGGCTTATACCAGAAAGCATCTTCTTGGTGTGTACAGCCTTGACTATCAGCCTATAGTCTCCAAAGATAGCAAGCTTCTGAATGTTCATCTTTCTTGCTTGATTCAGACCTTGCCACAGCGCAAGATACTCCGCTTGGTTATTGGACGTGTGTCCTAGGCCCCAGGCATAGGACAGGACAGGGGTGCCAGTCGGGTCTAGAATAATGCCACCACCCCCACCACCTCCAGCTTGGTCGGGATTCCCTTTCGAGGCCTTGTAAAAAAAAAGACACCATTCATTCAGGGCAGATCTCCACTTGAGGAATTCCTGTTCTTCCAGCCTGATTTCCCAGCGAGCCTTTTGTGGAGGATTGGTAGCTTTATTGCTTTGCTGATTCGCTTTGATCTCCTTAAACCAGCGCTCTTCTTTAGGCGAGAGGGTAGCCTCATTTCTGAGAGTAGACTTGGTCCTTAGAGCTTCAGAGAGCATGGTTCTAGCCTTAATTGCCACTTGAGTTGGAAGCCTGCATTTCTCCTTAAAGATTTTGTTATTTCTTTCCAACCAGACTTTCCAGCAAAGGAATTTCGGGGTCCACATCCACGCTAGCTTGAGGGTGTCTTTTTTGCTTAAGTTGAAGGGGGCAAGAGAGATCCAGCTACTGATCAGCTCCTTGATTGAGCTGGGAAAACTTACAGTGTTTGAGCCTAACGTGAGATGCCAAACCTCTTTAGTGAAGTCGCAGGAAATGAACAAATGATTGATGGTTTCTTCAGCTTGGTTGCACAGAGGGCACCGGGATGGCCCTGCCCAGCCTTTGCTCTTCAACTTTTCTCTTGTCAAAATGTTGTTATGAAGGACAGTCCAGATAAAAATGTCGATTTTTGGAATAGAGGCGAACTCCCATAGAGCTTTCCACGGCCCATGGTTGGGAGGTACCCACGGCACCTCCAAAATCGCAGCGTAGCCCTCAGCTGCAGTATACTTGCCAGATCGAGTTCCCCAGCTGCGTTTATCTTTAGCTCTGGCGCTGATGGGAGACTTTCCTTGCAATAAATTCAGCAGAGTTTCAGCTTCCTCTTCTAAATCGTGAGGGTAATCACCCAAGTTCCAATTTGCCCAAGATTCGTCCTCATCTATGTTCCAGACTGAAATGTCCATCAGCGTTCTGCAATTATTAGCGTGGAGCCAATCTTTTATATTGCCCAGGCCGTTGAGACTGATGAGAGGCTGATCCCCAAGGATCGCGTCCTCCCATATTCTGATTTTTTCCCCATTGCCAGGAGACCACGTGAGCTTAGATGTGAAGAAGGGGAGAGCTCTTTTGCACAAGGAAAATATCGGGGAGCCTTTCTGCAGTTTTGTGGCCCTTTCAAGACATCTCTGCCTGTCTCCTGTAAAATATTTCTTCTTGAGGATTTGCTTGCTCCAGGTTCTTTTGTCTGTGATCATTTTCCAAAGAATTTTGCCTCCCATAGCAAGATTTTGGGTGGCCACATCTCTTAATTGAAGGCCCCTTCCATTTTTGGTCTAGTGATCTTATCCCAGCTTACTAGATGGAGTTTTTTCTCACAATTTCGGCCACCTTCCCACAGGAATCGCCGGAGCAGTTCATTGATTCTGTTGGTGATGGGTTTTGGAGCTAGCAGCACCGAGCATTGATAGATTGGAAGGCTGGTGAGGACTGTGTTCATTAGAATCACTTTGCCAACTTTGTTGAACCAAGATGCCCCCCACGCATGGATCTTGTTTTTTAGTTTGTCCAGCATTGGCAGCCAATGGGAAACTCTAGGCGTATCTTTGAAAATAGGAATACCCAGGTAAGTAAAGGTGTCCCAAATGGTGATGCCTTCCATTTCGAGAGTCCTAGCTATCTCCAGCATTGCACGGGGAGAACAGTTCCATCCGTAGACCTTGCTTTTGAGGAAGTTTATTTCACTTCCGGAGCTATTCCTGTAATAGTCCAGCTCTGTTTTAAAGTTCCTAGCTGTGTTGAGATTGGCAGCTCCCAGAAGAAGCGTATCATCAGCAAACTGGGCGTGGTTTACATCCTTGACCTTTGGGACAATTATGATGCCTGATAGAGACCTGTTTTGGAGGCTTCTGTTCAACTGGTAGCTTAGGACAACGGCTTGGATGACAAACAGCACTGGGGAGAGGGGGCAACCTTGCCTTAATCCTCTTGAGGCCTGGAAAAAATCAGTAGGACACCCATTAACCAGCAGGGCGATCCAAGGGGCTGAGATGCAAGCTTTGACCCACATAATGAATTTCTGATTGAAGCCGAAGTTCCTCATTGCTACATAAAGGAAATCATGCCTGACTCTGTCAAAGGCATTAGCCAAGTCCAGCTTAACCACCATACCCTTCTCTTTTCTTTTATAGCTAGAATGGATGGCTTCTTGCACTAAAATAATGTTGTCCAAAATCTGTCTTCCTCTCACAAACCCTCGTTGGTTTTCCGGAATTAGCTTGGGCAGGATTCTTTTAATTCTATTAGCCATTATTTTGGTTATGATTTTATAACCCGTGTTACACAGGGATATAGGCCTGAATCTGCTGAAGTTTTTAGCGCCTTTTTCTTTTGGAATGAGAGCCAAAAAGCAGGAATTAGTGCTGCCCCCCAGTTTATTGCAGTTCTGAGCCTTCTTCACCATTCTGTAAAGGTCCTGCTCTATTATGTCCCAGCAAGAGATGTAGAACCGGGCAGTGAATCCGTCCGGCCCTGGAGCTTTGTCTGGGTCCATTTTGTCAAGGGATTTCTTAATTTCTTGAATACTAATAGGGCTGTTCAACTGCAGGTTGTCCTCATCATTAACCAAATTTGGAATCTCTGAGAGAGGATAGGAATTTGGCTCCACAGGATCCTGGTCAGGGGCGGAGTAAAGACTTTTAAAAAAGGAATGGGCTACCTCCTTGATGCCTCTAAAGTCCTTTATCACTTGGCCTTGAGTCTGAATTTCATTGATGGAGTTGTAAATCTTTCTGGCTTGGGCTTGCTTATGAAAGAACGTGGTATTTTTGTCTCCAGCTTGAAGCCAGAGCGTTCTTGACTTAACTCTCCAGTAGGTTTCCTCTTCTCTACAGGCTTTATGGTACTCCCTTTGAAGCTCAACTTCCCTAGATAGCAAGGCAGGAGTAACAGGGGACTCTTCCATCATTAACTGGTGCCGTTCCAAGGACTTATGGGTTCTTTTCCTTTCAGCCATTGGGGAACCCAGTCCTTTAGCCCAGTCTTTCAGGGCCATTTTTAGTCTTCTAAGCTTTTCTTCCCAGACAAAGAACGGGGAACCATGAACCGGTTCGTTCCAGGAGTTAGAAACAATGTCAAGGAAACCTTCCTGGGTTACCCAAATTGGACTGAACCGGAAGGGGATAGGACCTAACCTTTCTTCAGGATAAATAGAGAGGGAGATCGGCTTATGATCAGAAGTATAATGCGGGTGGATCTTTGAGGAGGCCATCAGCCCTAGGGTTAGGAAGGAGGAATGAATGAGGAACCGGTCAAGGCGGGCAGCAATGTGACCAGGTCCTATCCTTTTATTTGACCAGGTGTACTTCCCTTTGTCAGGGATGATGTCTTCAAGGTCCCAATCCAGCATCAGGTCTTCAACCCACTCTCTTGCAGGGTCCCGCACTATTGATGCCCCTTTTTTTTCGGCCAGAGCAAGAGTTACATTTAAATCTCCATCCAACACTAGGTTTTCAGGCTTGTGGAGATTCAGGAACAGATTTAAGGTATCCCAACATTCTTTTTTTCAGAGAGAGAGACATGAGCATAAATATTAAAGAGACTTACATGATGGCCGGAATCTTTATGAATCAGCTTGGTGAATAACCAATGAGTGGCTCCTTCTTCTTCAACTAGGTCGAGCTTTGCAGAGTCCCAAAAGGTTGCTAAGCCTCCCGAGGCTCCTCTTGCACTAACAGCCCTAGCCGGGCCTTTCTTCCAAAACGAGTTGCTTGCACGGAGAAGAGCATCCTCCTCCAGCTTCGTCTCCTAGATTAGTAGGACTTCAGGCAACATTTCTCTTGCTAAATCCCGAATAGCTTCTTCTTTTAGAGGGCTACCTAGTCCTCTGCAGTTCCAGGAGACGAATTGCATTATTTACCTGGGGGAGGGTGATGACCCCCTTTCGGGGTCTTTCCCAACTTCATCCCGGATCTGGTGTTCATCATTTCAGGTATGGTGTGCTGAGAGCCTTGAACCACGTCCTTGTAGGACTGCTCTTCCCTTCTCTTCTTCTCTGTCTTCCGTCCGCGTTTTGGTTGATCCGGGGTACCTGTTTGGCTGCTGGCTTCGGTGTCACCTTCCTCAGAGGAATCAGTTCCTGTTTTCGAGCCAAGACTGACGTGTTCTTTGAATGGACTGCCGGCACCAGGTTGATGGATTGAATCGATAGGGTCTTGTGGTGCCCGGACTTCTTCAGCTTCTTGGATATTTCCAGGGTTTCGGGCTACATTAGGATCTTCCTGATTAGAATTTTTTGAGCTGCCTTCCTTTGGAGGAGCCTGGGTCGTTCTCTCCTTGCTTCTGGGGTTTTTAAGCCCTTTTTTCATATTTTTAAGCCTTCTTGAGGGTGTGGGGGTCAAATGAGGGTCGTACGTAGATGTCTTTAGGTGGTGTAGGTCATGTAGAGCTCATTGTGGGATTTTTTGGGTTAACAGATTGCCCCCTGATGTGTGAAGGCAGGCGCTCATTGTATGGCCGATGGACATCATAGGATTTTCTTAGGGAGAGGTGGTGCTTCCTAGGCTGGGGCATGGTGGCTTTTGGTTTTTGTATTAATATGGCTCCCATCAATGGGTGAGATACAAATAATGTGTGACATGTATATGAACGAGGAGGGCATCCCCATGCTCGTAACAATGTCAAATGAATAACGTGATCTAAGCTCTATAATATAAGAGCTGATCATGTACAACTGTTGTTACTATAATGGTTGCCTCAATGAGAGGCTGAATACAATACTGATCTGAAGGACTATTACATTGGACCCATGGCATTCTCATGGAATGCTATATCTTCACGACTAATGGCCTGCTGGATCTGGAACGGTACATAGCTGTAGGGACTCACTGACGGAGAGTCAGAGTCTCTGTGGTACAAATATGCTGTATCAATCATCAATCTATATAGAAGCATTGTTGGGGCTTCTGAACACTATCTCCAACGCAACCCGAAAATCATAAGGGACATGAACCTATTTAGGTCCCTTGAATAGACTCATCAATATGTTAGAGCCAGGTGACATCCGGGGTCTTCGACCAAATACTGCACGGACCAATACCCTGTACGAATCTCAATGGTGCGATGATGTAGCTAGAGTCGAGCACGTGAGAAACAACCATCCCGAGAGGCACTAAGGACTCCTCTCAAGTGGTCTAAGGAACTCATCAATGAGGTTAATGAAACCAGGATACAGGGGCCTCTAGGTCTATCCTCTGGAATACATGTGTTGTCGTTGACAGAGGGAGACCTACCCCTGGTCAAGGAAATGGTGTTTCCTTGACCAGAAGCGCGAGGGAGATAACTGATAGGTGTGAGAATATCTGAGGACTGGCCCATTGAATGGGGGGGGGGCTAAGGGAAGGAGTTGAACAGGGGCAAAGGGAGTGTAGTGGACTCAAACTTCCTTTGTTAAGAGGATGACGGCAGGGCGGATGAGGAAGCAAATGAAATTGACTCGGGGGAAAGGGATCATAGCTGTAATACCGGAAATGTCACTGCAAATGGGAAATACTTGGGGGAGGTAGATACTTTTGGTATTGATGGGATCCAAGGAAGACGCATTGCAGAGTAATATGAACAAAGGCAACCCAAAGTGGGAATGCTGCCAAACTGTTATCTGTGGGGTGGTGTCTACAGACACCGTTGTGGTACGATCTCGTGGATTTTTGGCGAGCCCGAGAAAGTAAATGCTCGATGGTGCTTTCAATTTTAGAGAGTCTGGAAGCATGAAGAAGACTGTAGTGGGGGCTCTTTTTCGTTGGTAGTCTCCTGTGCCCGAAAAAAGGATAAAAGTATACATAGGAGAGCTCGCTCATCCTTTAAGGGATGAGAGACTTCTTTACTGTTGGTAGTCCAGACAGGCCAGGAAAGGTTAAACCTATACTGACTGGACGGTCATTTAGATTCTTTTATGAGAATGAACGAAACCAAGTTTGCTCAGCAATATTTTCTTGATGAGAAGGATGGAAAAGAGCTTAACGACAACCCATGTGGGCTTTTTCATAAAGTTCGGCCCCTCTTCCTGAGAAAGCATAAAAGTATGCAGAGGGGAACGGTCTTGGCTTGAATGTGCCAAGGTGGTCCTTTTCATTTGATGGTTTACATAGCCCACAAAAGAAGATAATCGAGACGGTGTAGATGCCCTTTCCTATACTTTAAGGAGGGGGAAAGGAAGCAGCTGCGCTCAACCATCTTTTCATTCTTTTTGGAGTCATAAAAGAGCTTAAAAGAAACTTTGATATGGTCAACCAATTGCGGTGGAACAGGTGGTGCCCCATGTTGGGACAGTGGACAGTGGTCCAAAGGTCATCCGTCCAGTATGGATGGAGCAGGTGGCTCTTAGACACACCAATACATGCATGGGATAGATCGCGGCAGAGGCACGCGAGTTGGTGTGGCAGAGGCACGCAAATCGAGGTGGCTCTCGAATAGAGGTCAGAAGAGCTATGGGTGAGTTATGGTGGATGGACTCGACTACATGTGATGCGAGTGCAATTTCAGAGGCACTTATATGCCAAATGCATGCAAAAGAAATGATCTGTCCTCTAGGCAGTGGCCTGGGGACCCGCATAAGGTGTGGTGGATGGATTAGACAGCTATATGCTAAAATAAAATGATGCGCCTTATGGGCGGTGGCCCGAGAACCCGGATGAGTGGCAGAAGGCAAGTGTAATGCAAGTATAGGTCCGGAGACACTTACATCACAATGATGTGGCTCGTAAACCGAGGTAAATTCCAAGAAGTGGTCCCGAAAATTACTTGTTAAACATGAGACGATGGTCTCATTAGAAGATAGAAGACATAAATTTGAGCCCAGAGGTGTGAGAGGTGTCTCAAACAGGTTCCAGGTGACTTTGGATTATCAACTAATGGTGCTGCCCCTGACTTGTGGTGAGAACGTTGGAAAACAAAAAAGGAAAAAAAAACTACACTATAAGGGACTCATAGTGGTGGTATCAGGCATAGACTCTCTTGAGGTAGAGCCCGTTACTCAGCTTCTTCAAGAGGTGACCATCTGAGTCAGCAAAGAGGTATGCCCCCTTGCCGAGACGAAGGTCGTTGGCAAGGCAGGGTGACGGAATCTAGTCTTTTATGGGAAGAACCGATTCCACACTATGGTTTAAAGGGAATGGGGTAAGACCAGAGGCGGTCTTACAGATCTCTCTGTCATCACGTAAGTGGTGCCAAGGTAGATCAAGTGGATCTTCCACGACCGATGAGATGGAAGGGCAACTGGTGCTAGCGATCATGTAAATGGTATTGGTTGTGGTTTTGGTGGCCTTGCCCCCAGTCTCTGTTGGAGGAAGAGGGGTAGGCCTGGAGATGGGAGGAGCCTTTGATGAACCCAGAGGTAGGTGCAACATCATCTCAATTGGTTGGACAGGAGTCAACACATCTTGGGGGCTCAGAGGTAGCGTAGGTGGTTCAAGGTACCACGAAGGAACTCCCAGTGTGAAATCATGTAAATTGCGGGTTTCCAAGACAGACTTAATCACGAACCCGAATGATAGGAAAAGGAAAAGGATCGTGTTGAGTGGGAATGAACCCCACTGTTTCCCTGGTAACTAAGGTTGAGGTTACAGCTGTGGCTGCGGATGGAGCTGCGGCTGTGGATGGAGCTGCGTCTACGGATGTTGTTGCGGCTGTGGATGGAGCTGCGACTAAGGATGGAGCTGTGACTGTGGCTGGTGCTGCGGCTGCGGATGGAGCTGCAACTGCGGTTGGTGCTACAGCTGTAGTTGGAGTTTTTGTGCAGTAGTGCTGGATGAGAGCATGCACAAATCCGCAGTATCACTTGGTGTCGTTGGAGGTGACACAAAGGGGAAGGAAGCCGTCATAGAGGTGTCGGTGAGCGACCCAGGGCCTACGTTCAATAATGGTGGGGCGACTGTGTTGTTGATGGTAGGGATAACATTGGTTGGTGCCATTGGCCCTTGCAGATCATGGTAAGTCAGTTGATCCACTGTCATAATCTTCTCGTCATGAGGGAACATCATAAGGTGGAACACGGTGGATGCCACGGCTCTCATGGCATACATGTAGCTTCATCCCAAGAGCAGGTTATAGTCCAATTGTGCGTTGACCACCTCTATCTCAATTAGGACTGTCTTCCCTGCTAAAGTGATGGGGACGTGCAGAAGGATGCCTTGGGATCTGGTGGGTTGGCCAGCATAGGCATGAAGTGTAGTGGTAGATAGTTGAGGGGTAGGGGACTCAAGTTTCTGCCAGACAGATGTTGACATCACACAAGTGGATGCCCCTTCGTTGACGATGCATCGATGGACCACCAAATTCTGGATTGAGACCTAAACTTGGAAGGCGATGGTGGATGGCATTCTGGGTTCTCCTTTATCCAAATCAAAAGTGATCAATTTGGAGTCGGAGGGGTCTACAGCACCGAGGGTAGCTAGTAGAACTTTCCTTTGCGTTGGGCATGTTTTAAGCACCTCGAGAGCGAACATGGGCATAGGTGTTTGGGCCAAGTCATCCACGATGCTATAGCTCACAGCAGCTCTAGTCGTGGCATTGTTGGCCGCTCACCGTATAGTGGGGCATGGGGGAAAAGGGGGTAAGTGAAGAGGTATGTTTGTGGCCTTGGATGTGGATGCCACTGATGGCTTAGTGGTTTCGGTAGTGGACCCATATTGGTTTCGCATGGTCTGCAAGTTGACCACGTCAGTTGTCATGGATAGCAGGGGATGAACCCTTGTCCCTATAGGCAGGGCCATAGTAGGGGCTGCAAGGGAAGGTGGGGGCATGGGTGCAGTTGCTACCAACCCTTGGAGTGGTAACGTGTTCTGTAGCACCATGGATGGGGGGTCCGGTAGCGCTTGGTTGGGCTGAGCTTGGGCTGCCGTATTGGTAGCATGCTGAACCTCGTTCCTAATGGCTTGCTGAACCTCGTTCCTAATGGCCTAAGATTAAGGAGTTCCATGAGCTGAGATTGGGACAACAGACCATGGATGAATATGCAAATAAATTCTTGGAATTGTTGAGGTATGTCCGGTACATCAGAGATGAAAAAGTGAAGATCCAGCGGTTTCTAAGTGGATTGCCTCAAGCCTATAAAGATAGAATTGAGTTTTATGAACCTAGGACCCTTGAAGAAGCAATAAGGAAGGCTAAGTATTGCTATGAACAAAGCAAAGGTAAACCTGATTACCATAAGGCATGGGAGGACAAGAAGAATGAGAAGTTTGACCAAAGAAGGAAAGGTGTCAAACCTTCTAGATTTAGGAATCAACAAAAGCAGCCATCCCAAGCTGCGAGTAATCCAGTTGGAGTGACAGGTGGAAATCCTAAAGAGCCACATTAGAATAAAGGTCCACTCAAATGTTGGAAATGTGAAGGACCTCACTTGCGCAGATGTTGTCCACTTGAGAATGAAAGTGCAAGACCAGCTTATAACATTCAAGGAGCAGAAACAGTGGGTCAAGTAGTAAGAGCAGTCCCTAGAATTTATGCAGCACTGGAGGATCGCCAGGCAGATCACCAGTCAACTATGGTTGAAGTTGCAGGTAAGATTGTTGAACAATTTGTTTCTATTTTGATTGACCCTGGTTCTACTCACATTTACATTACTCCTGGAGTAGTGGAGATTTGTGCTTTTAAGAAGGACAAACATAGGAAACCTTGGTTAGTTCAGCTGGCCACTGGGACTAAGAGAAGGGTCAGTGAATTGGTAGAGAAGTTTCCATTGGTTATGAATGGATTGATCACTTGTGTAGATTTGAATGTTATACCCCTTGGTTCCTATGATATTCTTATCGGAATGGATTGGTTAGAAGCTCACCGAGTGAAGCTTGATTGTTATAACAAGACTTTTGAATGCATGGATGAAGAAGGAAACCCAATAGTGGTGAAAGGTATTCCGAAGGTAATTTCAGTAAGATAGGTTTCAACAATGTAGTTGAAGAAGTTCTGTAGGAAAGGTTGTCAGTTGTATGCAGCTCATATTCTGGAACCAACAAGAGATGAGACTCCTAGGTTGGAGGACTATCAGGTGTTACAGGAATTCAAGGATGCATTTTCTGATGAAATTCCAGGGCTTCCTCTAAAGAGGGACATTGATTTCACCATTGAACTTGTGCCAAGAGCAGCACCAGTGTCCAAGACACCCTACAGGATGAGTACACCGGAGATGCTAGAGTTGAATATGCAACTGCAAGAGTTGTTGGAAAAGAAGTATATCTAACCGAGTGTGTCTCCTTGAGGAGCACCGGTTCTATTTGTGAAGAAGAAAGATGGTACACTCAAGTTATGTATTGATTACAGACAGTTGAACAAGGTTATTGTGAAGAATAAATACCCTTTGCCTAGGATTGATGACCTCTTTGATCAAATGAGAAGAGCAAAGGTATTTTCCAAGATTGACTTGAGGTCTGGTTACCATCGGTTGAGAATCAAGGATGAAGACATTCATAAGACAACCTTCAGGACAAGGTATGGACATTATGAGTTTGTAGTGGTACCATTTGGTCTCACAAATGCACCGGCTACATTTATGTGCCTTATGAACAACGTCTTCAGTAAGTATTTGGACAAGTTTGTTCTTGTTTTACTTGATGACATTCTTGTTTATTCTAAGAATGAGGAAGAACATGAAGAGCATTTGAGACTGACATTACAAGTGCTCAGAGAACATCAACTGCATGCAAAAATGAGCAAGTGTGACTTCTACAGAGATAGAATTCAGTACTTGGGTCACATTATCTCAGAAGAGGGTATATCAGTAGACGTTGAGAAGATTGAAGCCATTATGAATTGGCCTACTCCAAGAAATGTGACGGATATAAGATCTTTTATGGGACTTGCAGGATACTACAGGAGATTCATTGAAGGATTTTCCAAGGTTGCACATGCCATCACTTCTTTGTAAAAGAAGGGAGTAAAGTTCGAATGGACTTTAAAGTGTGAAGAAAGCTTCCAGTGGTTGAAGAATCTTCTCACCAGTGCACCAGTATTGAAGGTTGCATACCCAGAGAAATATTTTGTGGTATGTACCGATGCATGTGGACAAGGGCTTGGAGGAGTCCTTATGCAGGACAACCACGTGATATGTTATGAGTCAAGAAAGCTGAAGGAGCATGAGAAGAACTATGCCACTCATGATCTAGAGCTTGCAGCCATAGTACATGTTCTCAAGATGTGGAGACATTACTTGATGGGTAGAAGATTTGAACTCAGAACAGATCACTGTGGACTGAAGTATTTGTTTGATCAACCTACTCTGAATGCTAGGCAAGCAAGATGGCTGGAATTATGTGAGTCTGATTTCGAAATCAAACACATAAAGGGAAAAGAAAACAAGGTAGCTGATGCACTCAGCAGGAAGGTACAGGAAATGCATGTGGCATCTCTTAGTATTTGCCAATCAGATATGAGGCAGCAAATTGTTAATCATGTTGCCGGAGATGAATTGTATGAGTGGGTAAAAGACAAATTGCAGCAGCAAAGTCTTGAGAAGAAGTATGAGGGATATAAATTGAAAGAAGATGGACTTCTCACTTATAAAGGCAGAATTTATATTCCGAATGTAGCAGATGACTTGGAGACAACATTATTCCATCATGGTTGTGGTAGACAAGTTGACAAAAGTAGCACATTTTATACCAGTGAAGTCTACGCACAAGACTGATGACATTGCAAAGATCTTCATGAAGGAGATTTTCAAATTGCATGGATTACCGAAGGCAATAGTTTCTAACAGAGATGTCAAGTTCACTTCCAATTTTTGGAAGGGATTGTTTGCGGACTTGGGTACAAAGCTAAACTTCAGCACTGCATACCATCCTCAGACATATGGGTAGACAGAAAGAGTTAATCAGGTGCTTGAAGATATGCTTCGCATGTATGTGATGGACAAACCAACCAAGTGGGAAGATTACTTACACTTGGTAGAGTTTGCTTACAACAATGGACAACAGGCATCCTTGGGGATGAGTCCGTATGAAGCTTTGTATGGAAGAAGGTGTAGGACACCAGTGACTTGGGATAACCCAGTGAACAGAGTTGTGAGTGGACCAAAATTGCTCAAGGAAATGGAGCAAGAGGTTGTAAAGATTAGGCAGAATATGAAAACAGCACAGGACAGATAGAAAAGCTATGTAGATAAGCATAGGATGAACAGAGAGTTCAGTGTTGGGGATCATGTTTACCTCACAGTGAAAGCAAAGAAAAGTTCCTTGAAGCTTGGAAGTTGTGCCAAGCTGTCACCTACATATTGTGGGCCATTTGAAGTGCTTGAAAGAATAGGTCCTATTGCATATAGACTTGCATTGCCTGCTAGTACTAGAGCTCATAATGTTTTTCATGTTTCTTTGCTTAGGAAATATGTACATGATCCTAACCATGTGATAAATTGGGATGTGTTCAGGTGGAACCCGAGGGAGAGTTCCAAATCGAGCCAATGCGCATCCTTGAAAAGAAGGCCACAATGCTCCGGAACTGAGACATAGGGCATGTAAAGGTGCAATGGGAGCATTACGGACCTAAAGAGGCTATGTGGGAGCTGGAGGATGCCATGCAATTGGCACATCCATTTTTGTTCAATCCTACGGAACACTAAGGCGGTACCAGTGTAGCATTTTGTTCAAATTTTGTAAAGCACCGAGGACAGTGCTATTGAAGGGGGAGGGGAATGTAACACCCCGGTTTTAACCCCGTTTGCATTAAATATACATGATACATATATTGTAAATAATCATGGTGAGGAGCTAAAGGCAAAAGCCCCACCATCGATTTGGTTATGTTGTGTTTCGGATTGGAATGGTCAGTGATGGTATATCGGGACATACAACATATATTAAATTGTGACATCATGTAAACACACATTTTAATTAAATAACCCAACCAGCTATGTTCACTGCAACTAATTTGAGAAGGGGCATGAGTCCAAAGGATAAGGAAGGGGAATGTTGAACATTAAGTCATGGGGGAAGAACCATGTGTCACCACTCTCTTTTGCTCACCACTACCTTAGTTATTCCATTGTTAGTTGGGGCAGCGTTTTGCTAGCAGAAAGACCACTACGCTCACACTCTCTCCACGACATGCCTTGGGGTAGCAGATGGTCTGTCCACTATGGGGATCGAGATTCTGTTCATTTCCCTCATGTTGGGCGGAGTTAAAAGGTTCCACATTCCATTGTTGGGGGTTCGCCTTCCCTCTCTCAAGCCAATTGCTAGTCTGTGAGTTTTCTTCCCCGTTCACGCAGAAAGATGGTTCTCCTCTGCCTCACGGATTTGTTGGCCTGCGGATCAATTCTTTCCTTTGTTCATGCAAAGTTTTGTGTCTTTTTCCACCATTGTCAGACTGCATAATGGTTCTGTTATTTCCATCGCTGAATCGTGGCTGTAATGGCATCAATAGTTCTGTGGGTTGCGTCTTTGTCCATCACTCATAGTTGGGAGTTGTTCTTTCCCCATTTTCTACTTGTGTAATTCCTCCAGCGGTTGCATTGAGGATCGGGTGCTGTGGGTTCATAGTCGTTTGTGGGCTGCTGTTTGCCCACGTTTTACTTGGCTGTGTTTTCCCTTTTTGTGGTGGTATCGCTTGAAGAATTGCTGAGAGTTCCTACGTTCTAGTCGATTTTGTTTTTCCCATGTAAAAGATTGAATAGGTGTTTGGCTTCTTGCATGCAGTGGTTTTGTCCTCATACTACATTGGAGTGGTGAATGAGGGCCTGAGGTGCTTGATAAACCTGGTGGGTTGAGAACCACACAGATAGAGCTACTGAGCTGGCTTTCTTCTCCACAACCCCTGAATAGCACTGGAAGGGAGATCAGGGTCCGAGGGACTGATTTCCCTGTGTTGGGTGTGTGTGGGTGTTCTAGAAGCCAGGCTGGTTCTGGTGTTGGTGTCCGTATCTCTTCAATGAGCTCACCAGCTTAGCATTTAGCCTTTCCCAGCTCCTAGATGACCTGATAAACCCAACTTTGTTGGCTTGGCTGATCTGTTGTTCGCCTGATAAACCCAACTGTGTTGGCTTTGCTGAACTGTGTACCCTTGTGGTGTTGTTATCCTTGGCTATGTGTAAGCCTGTTAGTTCCTTATTGCTTAGGGAATCATGCCCGACTCGAGGGTGGCAGTGTTGCTGAGAGATTGAGGAGCACACGGGCCTATGGTTGGGTGGAACGTTGCAGTGACGTAACTCGTTGCGGAACAAGTTCTTATTAAGATAAGTATTCTCGCCTAACTTGTGTCTGCAATTATGTTTACCGTTGATGAATGATGATATACATGTTAAATGCTGATCTGTATATGCATGAGTATTGATTGATACGTTTTGCTTCCGTTGTGTATATGAATGATTATGCCTCGTAATATGTTTGATGTTTTAAGTATCATGCTTCAGCATTACATATATGTATGTTCATGTTCATGGGGCTAGATCCCCGGATGTTTTGATGTATAGTAGCGTCCTCTTCGTCGGTCGGAGGGCTGGGGACATTACAAGTGGGACAGTGTGGGTGGAAGGGACACTGCCCCCATGTGTTACCAGTGGGACAACTTGACTGGTCAATATGGGTGGTGGTAGCTGGCTTATGATGGTTTGCATGACCGTGCTGGGGCCACCAGTAGAGGTGTTGGTGGTGGTGTGGGGTGTGGACATCGATCCACTGCCAATCACTAAGCCAAAAAATGGATCCGTGTTTGCACCAGCCATGGGGCTTAATGGTGAAGTATGCAGATCTGGCTCAGATTGGTATGATTCTAAGTCTGAATCAGAGGTTGTGTGGCCCTCTTATGGTGTAGAGGGTCGTTGAGAATGGTCTCGATGGTGTTGGTTCAAGGACCCGAATTGTAGTGGATCGCCTCTCATGCATGAGGAAGAACGCGGGGGATCAATTGTGTCTGATTTGTATGTCAAACGATGAAATATGGTGATGATTTTTGGACCTCGGTTTTAATGGTTTCCTATTGGCTTCAGGTGGTCACTCGGGCACCAAGACTGCCAAAAGACAACGCTTGGCTTTTTCCTTACGGGAGTGCTAGTCAATCGTTGCGGGTCATTGCCTGTTTCGCTTGGCAATTCCTCTCAGCGGCCAACTACTTTGGGGTTCCCGTGGTACTTCTCACAATGAGTTTCTGGGCTGAGCCCAAGTATTTCTCACGGTTAAGGTAGTCAGGGACTTATGTTCTCAAAGATTGCATATGTTTGACTTAGTGTAAATTATAGATTTTAATGGCTTGCTCAGCGTCATGAACCGAGTTTGGTTATTTTTATGGTATGGTTTGTGTGCATGTCCTTTTGTCTTTCTGTTGTATTTAGTGGCTGCTTGTATGGTTTATGAATATTCCGTAGAGTTCAGAACATTGTTGATGAAAATGATAAACAAAAATTTAAACATGTACCATATCTGAATCTGAACTATGATAGCCTAACTAGGTGACTGCCTTACACATGCATTTCTCTTCAACCGGGAAAGGGTGCTGGGCTCTCAACACAATGGGACTAATCCCATCCATAGATCCTCAGGTCACCCTCCGGATGCAAGGTTGGTCAACAGGGAGGACGCTGAGCGCCGTGAGGCCCCCTGGGCCTACTATCCCCTCTACCTTCCAAGTCACCCATTTTCAATGGTTTTGAAAAATGACAGGTGCAGTGCCTATTACTATACATGCTTCACCCTTCGTCCTATCCTAGAATACCTCGAAGGGTGATGACTGGGTAGAGGAGGAAGGGCTAGGCAAGATGTTAATTTCAACTTAAGAATTGAAACCTACAGTAATTTCCTGATTAAAGCTTTAAACAGTTTCATTAATCAATTAGCCGTTCAATTTACCATTGGTTTACACATTCTGTAATAAAATGAACAGGTACTGAAAGGAAATAGACACAGGTTTGACAGACAGAGGCGGCTTAGCCGCACTAACAGTCCCTAATCTTTAAAAATTTGAATCTGAGAGACAGATCACTCTTTTTCAGGGCAAATGTGTCGAGGGGGTCGCCAAATTTTTCGCAAAACATGCGAGGGGGTCGCTCAGAAACCGCAGACAGAAGCTGTTTGACTTCTGGGTTGAAGTCGCACCTTTGGAGCCTAAATGAGCGACCTGGTCGCACCTTTGGGGCCTGAATGAGTGACCTGGTCACACTTTTCAGCCCGATAAGAGTGACCTGCTCCGAAAGGAGAAAAGTTTTGAACATGAGTGAGATCCAATCGACACTAATCTGTACTGTGGCCAATTGGTCTCGGCTTGCCTTGAGGAGGCTCGACAGTAACTAGAAATGCAGGAAAAGATAGATCTAATCTAGATTTGAAAGAAAACTAAACTAGGGCAAGAAAACATAAATAAAAACTAAAAATTATAAAAACAGTTCAGGGATCCTGTGGGATCAACTTGGTATGGTCGCCAAATCTATAGTAGGGCTTTCACCCTAGCTACAGAGTAGGAACGACTTCCTTCCGTCTATAGGACGGAAGGGTAGGGTTGCTGTGAGAATGCAAATAAAAACAAAAAGGAAATGAAATAGAACCCTGCAAACAAGGTTAGGCTCCAGAACCCTGCATGAAACTGTTAGCAAACAAGAAAGAGCTACAAGGCATCAATGGGAACCTGGAACAAAACATGAGCAAGAAACCTGCAAGAGAAATATGTTAAATAACTACAATAAACATGACAAAAAACAAAAAATGATATACTTTCTGGTTGGAAGAGGCCACCATGCCCTAGCTTGGGAGAGCACCTCTCTTAGGAATGGGGAGCTATGGCTTGATGGAGGAATGAAGGAGAGGGAGGTATTAATTCTTCACATTGATCTAGGAACTAAGATTCAATCTCATCAAAGAATTATTAACAATTACTCATGAATTGGAAATTTTCAGGAACCAAATAGGTTTCCTCTCTGTATATTATATAAACAATAAAGGATTACAATACCATGCATAATCAATGGCTTAACTCAATGAAGAATTCGAATACCTAAGAGGACAATTCGAATTCAATGAGTGAGTCTAGCTTAACTGACTCTTTGCCATGCAATCTCACTCAGTTAACCACTTGTCCAAAAACCTAATTGACTCACCAAACCCTTAACTGAAGTTGGAGTGTAATAAATGACTTAATCTCAACTGAAGGAGATCAAACACATGTCATAGCAATCCAATCATCAAGTGCTAGTACTGCATGACTCCAATAAACCCTGATGAGGTTAACTGAAGTTGAACTGACCATCAGAAGTTGGTGAAGGCGCCTAGTTAGCTCCAGTTCATTAAATAATAATAAAATAATCAATAAATAATGATTAAATAATACATTTAATGCATGGAGGCGCCTTAACTGACTGTCACTGATTGGTTGAACTGAAAGTAACCCCCAGTTAGCAATTAGGTGCATGAATGTCACACAGATCACCCCTGGAGTGCTCCAGTTAGCCTCCTTGACTGTAGGAAAGGCTAAGTTAGCCTCCTTGACTGTAGGTAGGCGTGGGAGTGACTGGGATGATGGTAATTAATGCTCCTTGATGTCAATTAAACTTAGGATAGTGGTTTAACTAGGCCAATTTGACTGAAGAGTGAGGATGAAGGTAAATGTCTCCAACAGGAGGGTGAATGGCTTGAGAGGCAAATGGTCTCAAGGCACTCACACGGGCAACATAACGATAGGGAGTGAAGGAGTGATCCCCACCCCTATATTTATACTTTTTCTCAAGATTTTTAGGGTTTTAAGCCCCTCGTTGGGGCTTTAGCCCCTTTTTTGGGCTTTTAGCCCCTTTCGCTCAATCTTTAGCTCTTTTGGGGGTTTTAAGCTCCTTTGAGGGGTTTTAGCCCCTTTTTGGAGGCTTTAGCCCCTATGAGAGCTATTTTGGTTCTTTTTAGGGGTTTTTAAGCCCTTTTCATATTTTTAAGCCTTCTTGAGGTTGTGGGGGTCAAATGGGGTCAAATGAGGCTCGTACGTAGATGTCTTTAGGTGGTGTAGATCATGTAGAGCTCATTGTGGGATTTTTTAGGTTAACAGGGTCCAACATGCAAGTGGGTTATTGGTTAATTAATGCTTAAGGATTATATCGGGTTAAGGGATTAATGTCATCCATCGACCCTGCACAGTGAGTGGTGAATGGGGCCAAGGTTGAGATTTCTTCAAAATGCGACTATATGCATTGACATTTGACATGGTCACACTAGACACATGTCTTGAGGGTATGGGAAGGTTTCAAGACTCAAGTATTTGTGATGTCCACACATAATCTAAGAGATTGTCCATGTTTCCATCAACATCCGTCATGCACCTTTCATTATGATAATTTTCCATTCCCACATATAGAATCTTTGTCATAAATCTCTTTTAATGTCATGGGAATTCCAACACACCCATCACCAATTCCATCCATCCACCCTATATAGTGAGTAGTTAATGGGGCCAATGTTGAAATTTCTTCAAAATGTGTCTGTAAGCGTTGAAATTTCTTCAAAATGTGTTTGTAAGCGTTGAAATTTTACATGGTTAGACTAGGTGGATGCCTTGATGGCATGGGATGGTTTCAAGACTCAAGGAAAACATCATAATCAACATCAGCATCATCATGGTCTTGATTTCCATCATCATCATATTCACCATGACCCAAATTTTCCATCTCTGCCAACAAAGATCAAACCCAACATACCAAACTTTGCAGCGAGAGCTAATGAAGATGCTAATTTTCATGTTGATGCCTTTTTCTTGTGGCATTATTTGAGACGATTAAACCATGATTATATTAAGTTAACACACCCCCCCAAAAAAATTATAGGGTCCAACATGCAAGTAGGTTAATGGTTAATTAATGCTTAGGGATTATAATTGGTTAACGGATTAATGTCATCCATCGACCTTGCACAGTGAGCAGTGAATGGGGCCAACATTGATATTTCTTCAAACTATGACTGTATGCATTGAGATTTGATATGGTCAGACTAGACACATGCCTTGAGGGTATGGTAGTGTTTCAAGACTCAAGGATGTATGATGTCCCCATATAATATAAAACATCATCCGCGTTTCCATGTACATCCATTATGCACCTCTCATTGTCATCATTCACCATTCCCACATATAGAATTTTTGTCATAACTCTCTTTTAATGTCATTAGGACTTCCAACAAGCCCATCACCAATGTCATCCATCCACCCTACAGAGTGAGCAATGAATGGGGCCAACGTTGAAATTTATTCAAAATGTGTGTGTATGCGTTGAAATTTTACATGGTTAGACTAGACATATGCCTTGATGGTATGGGAGAGTTTTAAGACTCAAGAAAATCATCATAATCACCATCACCATCATCATGGTTGTCATTTCCATCGTCATCATCACCATCATCATCATATTCATCATGGCCCAATTTTTCCAACCATGCCAACTAAGTTCAAACCTGACATATCGAACTTTGCAGCGAGACCTAATGAAGATGTCAATTTCCATGTCTTTTCCTGATCTGGACTTGGTGAGAACTTTCTCACGACAAAGTCTAGATGAGGATCGTTTTTTCTCACGTTAGTGCATGTGAATAATGCATGTATTTATACTTTAACTCCATTAAAAATCACATCGCATATATCATGACTGGAAGTCAAACAACATGCACATGTAGAAACATAGGCAACAACAACAATAACACATGAAACATCCATATGATATCAGAGTTTACCCAAACCTCCTTGGCTATATCTCCGGAACTACTCTGAATGGAGTGTTCAATCCATTATCATGATGCATAAAATTGATTTACATCAAAATGGATCCTCCTGTAGTTAGTCACTATGGACTATCAAAATCGTCTACAAAAACAAGTGCATAATAGACCCAAAAGTACACTCTTACTAGCCCCTTCACAAACGTCGTTCAGAACAAGAGCATACAGTCACACTTGCATCATTTGCAAAATTGGCGAACAACCATTTTAGAACCACCAACAAAACTGTATTAGGTGCTAAGAAGCTGGGTAAACTCGGACATGATGCAAGTACACTTGTTCTTTCAAATTGCCTCCATGAGCTTCAAGCCTCGAACAAGTCACCATCTCTAAACAACATCAAAGCATAAAAACATGAGCTCCATACATCATGGAGTCAAAATTAACTGACTCTCTCATGAGTAATGAAATCCCTCACAATTGGATACTCGACATGTAGTCTCTCTTATAAAGGGAACTAAAATATGATCTCTCACAAGCTCTCTCACAAATGCATTCCTATGCATAGTGGAGACCCCAAATGGGGTCTCTTTAATGGCCCTCAATAATCTCTCACAAATGCATTTCAATGCCCACTTACATGCCCTCTCTTATGACAACAAGGATTTAAATAATTTGAGATTTCCCTCCTTGGGCATAACCATGTGAGCCCAAACATAGCCTCTTAGCTGGATTTTTATAACTTGTTTTCCCAAATAAAATCTGGTTAAGTCAAATTGGCCATAATTGGGGTTTCTGTTATCGAAAAAATGCGGTTAGTGCAGACAAAAACCGTTTTCCTAGTCTCTATGGTATAGATCGAGAACAAAGCAGAAACAACTATGAAATCCTTTCCGTATATTTAACAAGATTACTTGATCATAATGAAGCCTTACCTTCTTCTTGAAGGTTGTCCTTGTTACCTGGAAATCTTTAGCTCAGTTGACATTTGAAGAACCTACACAAATCGGAGCAAACAAAGCAACGAGTAATGGAACTTATGAGTGGCCTCCAGCTAGGCCTATGCGGCATCATCGATCAACTCATTGAGCAAGTATCGCGACCAATTGAATTCTCCACCCAGCATGCATAGTTCTGCGAGTTCGATCATCGCCACCGAACATTAATTAGGTCGCATCTTGAGTAACAATTTGCATGATAAGATCTGCGCAGTGAACCACACACTTCTATTCTAGATCAGCTGAATCAGGTAGCCCTTCTTTGCGTGTTTCAAGTTGAATTTCCGCTTGATCTGGGCGGTATCCTTTCGGGCCAAGTAAGGTGCAAGATCGTCGCCTTGGTTTGGCAAGCCTATGATTGCCGAAATCAGCTCAGCGACGACTGAATATTGTTTATCAAGCCACATGCATCCCCTGTGAAAATAGACCAGCAACTGCTTCACGTATGTGCTAACCTGTAAACTGTGGTTGAAATGGGGCATGAACAGTAGGTTAATCAAACCTGAGCGGCCAACTCCTTCAGCCCACTCCATCGGCCTTAGTACTTGTGCTTGACCCGGTTCAGTCTGGTCCGGGATCAATCAGTCTGCTCTCTTTAGTCCTTCCTGGAGTCAAGTGTCGAAGTCTTCGAGCTGCAGCTTTGCCAACTTGGGAATGATATCCAACACCGGGGGGACACCATTGGGGATTCACGGTGCTACCAGAGTTGTAGGCGCCTGCTTTGGGAGTTTCACTGCCTGGTCGTCGACTCTCCTTGGTTGGCCATAATGCGGGAAATTCTCATCAGCGAGATCCGCATCCGGCTCTCTTCACGGTGATGACTCTTCTTCCATGTGGTTATCCTCGTGTTCATTCTCTTGATCCTCTTCTAAGGGCCTTTTGTCGTGAGCATCGACAAGAGCGGTAGTCTTCTTGCGTTTCTTTGTGTGTGGGAGTCCAGATGGTCCTCCAACTGCTGGCTCGCTGGGCTGTCTCGGATCCATAACAAGTGGTCTCTGAGCTGGGGTAGGCACACCATGGGATGCCATCGTCAGAATTGTAGGATGACCAACCGTATTGACAGGTTGCTTCCGCATTCTTGTCATTGGATCAGTCTCAGGTTGTTGTATCTCCGGGGATTGGATATCTTCTTCAATGGGGCAACTGAAAATAACAATTGCGTCTGATGGCTCACTATCGATGGGAATCTTAATTACCATGTGCGTTGGCTTAGTTCAACAGGGATGATAGGGTTCGGCTCTATAATCGCTCGGCTCTGGTTCTATCTAGTGTACTCTAGTTGTAAAAGAATGCTTATCGATGAAGCCTTGGATTTATCTTCACCAACACGTCGTGTAGTTGACATGCATCGGGCGGTTAGGGTCTAATCTGTCACATGGGCTTCTCAGCTACCGCATCTAGTCATTAAGTCATTAACTCAAGTGTTGTGCTATCCCTGTTAGGACAGTTATGGGAGATCCATCAGATGTGACCTTACAGCACACTGTCATTCTCCTCGTATCATGTCGAATTAATTACACTTAGCCGTTACAGTCGCCTAAATATCTGCCGGATATTCGCACTTTAATGTCGACCATCGTGTTGTTTCCACTTTTTGTATTTCATTCCCCCTTTTTATTGTACTTTCCACTTTTCCATGCATTTTGCCACTCTTTCCCTGTGCTTCGCACTTGTTCTGTCACAAATGTGTGATAGAGCCATTTTTAGGTCTTTGGGACCCTCTGCAACTTTTTTTTCACGATGCGGTTCTAACCTGGGATGTTATGACCGTTGTAGTATGATTTCAGGCGACTACCATTCACCATACTCATGACATAGGTACCGTCTAGCTTTTGAAGTTTTACTGTGCCTACATCAATGATGTGCGCGACCATATATGGCCTTAGCCAATGTGTCTTTAACTTGCCTGGGTGTTTGAAAAAATTGTTGTCATACAACAACACAAGTCCTCCGACTTCGAAGGGTTTAAGTCGAATGTGGAGATCATGCCATGCTTTCTGTCGTTGCTTCTCAAATGTCTGGTGGAATCTTGCGATGAAGCGTTCTTCTTCCATTTGCACTAGTTGTGTCAGCCTCTGCTCGACAACATCTCCTTCAGTCATCTCTGTTAGCGCAACAATTCTCAAACTTGGTACAATATATTCCATTGGTACACCAACTTCTTGTCCATATACTAGTCTTAATGGGGTGTGCCCTGTTAGTCACTTACAGGTTGTGCGATATGCCCATGACACAGCTGATATTTTCTAATCCCAGTCATCTCGATGCGCATTGCATACCTTGGTCAATGCATTCTCCAAAATCCTGTTGAAAGCTTTGACCGTCCCATTCGCCTAAGGATGATAGGGCATCGTCTTCTTATGCTGGATCTAAAATTCTACAGTCAATTCAGCAATCACTTTGTTAACAAAATGTGTACCTTGGTCACTTAGTAGTATCTTTGGACAACCATATCGGGTGATGACGTTTTCAAATAGAAACTTTGCCACAGTCACAGCGGTACAATCTTTAATAGGCACAGCTTCAACCCGTCTTGTTAAATAATTCGTCGCAATGATGATGTAGCGCGCACCAGTTCTCTTTCTTGGTAGGTTGATGGGTCCAACAAAATCAACTGCCCACTTGTCGAATGCTTGAAGGGTTATTTGTGGCGCAAGTGGCATCTCATGATGGCGCGATGGGTTTCCTGTCCTTTGACAAATATCACAGCGCTTGCAGAAGCTTTTAGTATCCATGTGTATGGTTAGTCACCATAATCCTGCCTACAATATCTTGTGCACTGTTGCTTTTCCTGCATAGTGTCATCCTGCGACACCAGCATGTGCTTCACTCATAACCCAAGGTCATTCATAGTCAAAGACACAGCGACACAGTACCTCATCCACACCCAACTTATATAGGTGTCCCGTGATCAACGTATAATCAAAAACTCTGACGGCCAAATGTTTCTTCTGATTAGTTGACATTCCTTCAGGTGCATATCCTGTACTCAAGAAGTGAATGACGGAATTAAACTCATGGTTCTAGTCCTCCATCATGTGGATCGCAAATAGTTGCGCATCAGGCAAGTTATCTTCCAAGTTGGTTGGCTCTTCACCACTTTCTATCCTTGATAGGTGATCTGGTCCAACATTCAGTCGACCAGGTTTAACAATGACCTCAAAATCGAACTCCTGAAACAGGAGAAGCCATCTACAGATCTTTCCCCCAAACGCTGGCTTGTTGACTAGGTATTTCAACGCTGAATGGTCACTGTACATCTAAAAATGTCCACCCACCAAATAGTGTTGGAATTTCTGAAGTGCATAGACCATAGGAAGGCCTTCTCTTGCAAAAGCAATGGGATGGTCAAGCGCACCCTCTATCAGTTGCGTTAATACTACGTCGAGCGCGATAGACGACGCGTCGACATGCACATGGAACTCCTTCTTCTAGTATGGCAATACAAGTATTGGTGCAGTGGTCATTGCATTCTTCAACTTATCCAAGCTTTCCTGGCACTCTTTTGTCCACTGGAACTTTGCGTATTTCTTCAATAATTTCTCCATAGGTGTAGTAATCACTGCGTATCATCGTATAAAATTTCGGTAGTAGCCTGTATATCCCAGAACTGATCTGAGTTGTGTGACTGATGTACGTGGTGGTAAGTCCAAGATAGTCACAATCTTTGTTGGGTCGACCAAAATACCGTCGCGACATACGACGTGACCCAACAACACGCCAAATGGTGCAAAGAAAATACATTTCTTATAATTAAGCGCAATCTTATATTGGCGACAACGGTCCAACATCATGCGCAGACTCTCAATATGGTCTCTTACTAGGCCAAACACAGTCCAATCATCAAAAGTATACCTCAAGAAATTTATGATTAAAATCTTTAAAAGCAGAGACTACTATTCTAGAAAAAATAACAGGTGCATTTTTTAGTCCAAAGGGCATTACCGTATACTGGTAGCATCCCCATTCAGTGACGAAGGTTATTTTGTGGCAATCTTCTTTTGCAATTCTAACTTGATGATAGCCCGAAAAGCCATCAGTAAATGAATACATCTCTTGACCTCCGACACTCTCAAGCACTTCATCCGTAAATGGTGTTGGGAATGGATCGTGCAAGCATGCATCATTCAACTTCCTTAAGTTGACACAGGTCCATACTTCGCCTGTTGTCTTCTTATCTTGGATCACTATAGGGCTGATCCACTCTGACTCCTCAACTGGTTCAATAATTCTGTTGTCGAGCATATAATCCAGCTCTATTTTTACCCTTTCTTTATACTTGGGGTTCATCCTATATGGCCATTGCTTACTGGGTTTAGCATCTGGTTGTAGGGGTATTTCATCTCCCCTAAGTCTCCCACTATTCCCTTCATCTCTAAGAAGTTAGTCGGGAATAGGTCCTGATATTCATGCAACAGATCCGTGATCTTCGCAACTGTCTCTTCATCCCAATAATCTCTTATATTGGCGAACTTTGGGTTGTCTGATGACCCAATGTTTACTTTCTTAATTTTTAGCGGTTTAAGGAACTAGTCACTTGAGATACCACTTCCTTCTACCTTGCGTGTGCCTTCAAATTTCTATATGTTTATGTTAGTCAGATCATCATCTGGGTCTCCGTCTAGATTGTAGCAAGTCATCCATTGCTGAATGGTCGCACTGCACTGGTGAGAGTTAGCCTCGTCAACAGGGATCTCATCAATTATCTTCTCCTTTATCACCTAAAGTGCAACATCAACTGTAGGGTGCTGATCAACAAATTCAAATGTATGTGCAAACTGCTTAGCGAGCCCTTCCCACTCTTGGGTTCCTTTCTGCAATTCCATAGATGGATACGAGGCTCTAGGTGTTATTTCCAGTGTATGTTTGAAATGATGTACCCACTCCTTCCTTGGATATTCTGCAAATGCGATGCAGCAATGATTAAGGTGTTCCACAGGGTTTGCTAACCCCGAATACTTATGGTTTACTAGGGTGACCTCTTCTTTGAATCTGACTTCCATCAATCTTATGCACTATGGCCAGTTTGTTATAGAATTCTTATGTGCACCCCACCATCTAGTGGGTGTAGCTTTTAGGGCATGATCCAACGCAGACAAGAACTACGATTCCATTACAAGTCCTTCAAACTCATTTAAGAAGGTCACAAGGTTAAGTAAACCCTCATAGGTGGGTATCTCACGCAACTCATTCTGCACCCGTCGCGTGGACCTGGTAACTCTCACGCACCTCCTCATAGAGACTTCATGTAGTATGTTCTACCAATTTTCCAAAGCTTCCCCTGAGTCAGATGTGCAGGAACTAGCACTCTTCCAGCTCAGGTTCCCATCCATTGTCGGATTGATGTAGTCCTCTTGCAGTGCAATAACATTGTAGATTTGGTCAAGGTAGTTAGCCTGACCATCATTATATACAAGCTCGACGTATCTTTGTCCTTCTAATGGGTCAATGGGTGACACCACTCTCATCTCATTATCCTCGAGTGAGAGGATCCTTTTCTTGAAGTTTATAATGGTTTGGTTGTCTATAGCCCAATTTATCCCCAACAATGCAGGATATGGGTTTGTGTCATCAACAATATTGATGACCTCAAAGTCCGCAAATGTGCGCAACACTTCAATGATGATAGGGACCTAACTCAAGCGTTCAATGGGTAGGACCTTTGCTTGATTTGCAAGTCGCAGCTGGATAGGAGACCAGTCCAGGTGTGGCTTGCCCATACTTTCCCAGGTTTGTCTTGTTAAAATATTGACATCAAACCACAGGTCTACAATGATGTAATCCATGTCGTAGTCACCTATCTGCGCAGTCATTCTTAACTCACGTCCAATTTTGAACTTCTTTCTCACTTGATTAACCTTCTTTTCAGGTCGTGGCTCTATGGGAATCTCTTCTATCATTGCCTGCAGTTCTGTAATAGCATCTTTATCTTGTAATAACGTTAGGCAACTTGACAAAAAGGATTTGAGCTTACTAACCTTTTGAGGAGCATTCTTCTCAAATATGCACTGAAATCGTTCAGGCATCTCCTTGACTCCTTCTAATGTAAATGATTCTTCTGAATCCACAAACTTGGGTCGCACCTCCAAGAATGCTTCCTTTTGTTTCTGGACATTGAATGATGCCTTCTTCTGTGTCGCAGGTTGTACATGCGGTTGCAGTTGTTCTTGTGCTTTGTCCTAATCAGCTCCTGTCGCAACTCCTCCTTGTGTTACGACAGTAACATTTGGATCTTGTGGTTTAGCCACAATGATCTGAACATTCATGTTAGGATTTGGGTTTGCATTCTGTGCAGGGTTAGGTCCTGCGATGGTCCTTGCTTGCCACTTTGCGATCAACTGAGGACATTGCTCCACATTATGGTCATGTCCATTATAGTATGAACATGTCTTCGCAGGTTCCAAGTAATCTATGGCGTAGTGACCTGGTTGTCCACAATTATAGCACATAACTTGGCCTATTCCTCTACCAAATCCTCCTCCACCACCTCTTCCTCTGTAGTTTCCACCACCTCTTCCCTGCGGGTGTGATTGTTGCGGTGGGTACTGGTTTTGTTGGTAGTGTGGTTGGTAGTGATTTTGTTGTGTGTATGGCTTCTGAGGCGTGTACTGAGGTTGATACTAATTTTTGTATTGATTGGGTGGGAGCCGCGCAGGTTGATACGATGCTTGTGCCAATTCATCCTGAGCCATCCCTTCATTTTTTTATCAAGTAAGTGTCGACAGATTTTTCTTTCAAGAGCTGATATGCCCTGCAATCTTTTTCTTCATGTCCTACTGACTTACAAAATTTACAAAAAAGGTTTGTCGGGGTACTCACAATCTTTTGGAGGTATAGGCACTCCTCGTCGCGATGCCCTCTAGACTGGCATATGCGACACCATGGTAGTCCTTGGCCATTTAATGTGTTTGGTGCACGTGACGCAATATAGTTCATGAAGGTTGGACAGTTATCTTTAGTGTGCCCTACGTCCTACATTTCCTGCACCATAAATCTTCTTGTGCTTCCTTACTGTGGCGTCCCCAACCCTCCGACCGACGAAGCGGACGCTACCATGGCGTTAACCATCCGGGCTACCAGCCCCATGAACATGTGAATTCATAAAAATGTTGAAACATAATGCATTGAAGTAGAACATACACATATGCAATTATTTATCATACACAGCGGAAGCAACATACATTCATACAAGCATTCATTCAACATGTTCATCATAATCATCAACAGTAAATAGGATTGCAGAAGTAGAATAGACAAGATTACTTATCTTATAAGAACTCGTTCTGTAACTAGCTACGTCACTGCAACGTTCCACCCAACCATAGGCCAGCGTGCTCCTTAATCTCTCAGCAATGCTGCCACCCCCGAGTTGGGCATGATTCTCCAAGGAATAAGGAACAAGCACGCTTACACATAGCCAGGATACACAAAACACAGCTAGGCCAACACAGTTGGGTTTATCAGGCCATCCAGGAGTTGGGAAAGGCTAAATGATAAGCTGGTGAGCTCATTACCGAGCTAGGAACACCTACACCAGAACTAGCCTGACTTCTAAGACACCCACACACACCCAACACAAGGAATCAGTCCCTTCTCTGCTACATAGTCCCTCAGGCCCTGCATTCCCTTCCAGTGCTATTCAGGGGTTGTGGAGAAGAAAGCCAGCCCTCTAGCTCTGTCTGTGTGGCTTCCAAACACACCAGGTTTATCAAGCAAACCAAGCCCCCATCCCTGTTCCCACTACAATTCGAAGACCAACCATTGCACGCATGCAATTAATCAGTTGTTACAGCTTAAACAGGGAAAACAATTCCAAACAGTCTGCGGTAGCCCCAAAGCATAACAACATACACAACCAACAAACGTGGGGAACAATAGCCCGTGCTACACAATCGAAGCCACTAGGGAAAACTTACGCAACCCACACCGGGGAATAAAATGCAGCCTCCCATCCTGTGCGTGAGGGAAACTTGCACCAGACCCCAAAATACCGAGGGAAAAACACATGCACGAGCCACAATCGGTAGGGAAAACTTACAGACTACTGTCCCTATGTGAAGATGAACAGACAATGGAGAGGATGCGCAGTAGTAGGAAGTGCGTGAGCATTTCAACACCGTCGTCCAGAGAATGGAATGTCCGCTGGGATGATGGTGGTGGTTTTTTGCTTGCCATCGTGAGGTCAACCATGCTGGTGGAGTGTGCGTGTGGGAAAGGACTGACAGTCCTGCCACACTCCACTCCTAGCCATAACAGCCCCAACTAACAACAACAGTTTTTTAATGGTGGTGGTTGGATAAGACAAGGTGGTGACACATGGATTTCTCTCATGGCTCAAGGTTTGACATTCCCCTACCCTTATCCTTGTGAAAATCATGCCCTTTTCATTATGGTTGCCGTGAACATAGTTGGTCGGGGTTCATTTTAATTAAAGATGCACATTTACATGATGACAAAACTTAATATATGCCGCATGCCCCGATATACCATCGGTGACAATTTAAATTTGAAACATAGCATAACCAATCAATGGTGGGGCCTTGGCCTTTAGCTCCGCACCATGATTATTTACAATATATATACATCATGTACGTTTAATGCAACGGGGTCAAAACTGGGGTGTTACACTTACCCTTCTTGATATCCTGAAGCTGTATTGTTAGATTAGCCAACTGCGATTGAATATGTACCATTCCTGCGGCACCGTTGCCAATGGGCAAGGCTTCTAACTTCATTTCCAAATCTAGTGCTTCTGTCTGCGACTCAATCTTTTGTTGCATTAACGACCCTCATATGTGCGGTAATAATGAAACAATGAACCACTCTTTATGCTGTACATCTGACATTTGGAAGCTTACCTTAGACATCAAAGTTTTAAACCGCTGGTCAAAGTCCCATACTGATTCTGCTAGTGCTTGCTTTATCTCCTTGATCTCAGTAATGCACTGCGATTCAGATTTAGGTTTTCTGAACTTAGAGATCATTGCAGCTCATATTTCGTCAAGGGTCTTCTGTGGTGTTCTGGCTAGTGTGGCACATAAATTTGTAAACCAATATAGCGCATGACCCCTCAGAGTCATGATCACTTGTGCCTTCTTTATGTCTGCATTATGGACTAATCGGACCATCCAAACAGCTTCGCAGAGGAACCAATGTTGCTTTGGATCTTCTGCACCATTTCCATTGAATGTGGGTAACCAAATGTTTGCCCCAACCATTGAGTTGGCGTCAGGGTTCTCTGGTAAAGGGTTCAAAGGAGGTGAACCCTTTTGCCTGCTAGTTGCAGTACTAGCACTAGTGGTATTATAAGTCCTTTATGGGGATGCGAATCTTGATCTTATCTCCGATGATACTCCTGGTGTGATGTAGTTGCGTCTTGATCTTGGTGTCTCTACAGATTCTTCTGATTTCTCTGCTCATTCCGATATTGGGCTATATTCCTCCTCTTCGTTGCAAGACCCTTTGTCTTCATACGACTGAAGTTTGTGTTCACTCTTCTCGAACAGACTAGGATTCTGTCTCTCTCTTTCGGTCTTTCTTCTTTTCCCTGATCTGAATCTCCTTCCACTCCTTAGGAATCTAGCTTCTAGTTCAGGTTCTGTGCTTCCCAAGAACATCTCAACTCACTCTCTCCCATTTTCTTAAGAGGTCTTCTGCGACATAGCCTCCCTCATGGCCACATGACTCAACTACTCAATCGCAAGATACCCTTCTCATAGATGAGCATCTTAATCGATGTACTGATATCAACAAATATCTTCTGCGAGGTTCTTGGAAAAAATTTCTTTTAGCCTCACTATATGAGGTTATAGTATCTACTACAAACTTAGTGATGTATCCTTGCATGATACTGTCAACCCAGAAATCAACATCTCTAAAGATAGCGTTACTTACACTAGTTATCTCGCGGACCAACTGATCATTCCATTCGAAAGGTTCTGTTCTCGGGAATGTCGGTTGTCTGGTCACCAATCTTGACAACGATTCATACAATATACCAAGGAACTCTGCAAATAATATCTCATGAATATAAGAGTATATGTACTTATCCACCCAGTTTTCTGCACTCCACCGTGATCCTATGCTCTCCTCTTGCGCGAATGCTAGCATTTTAGAGTCCAGTCAATCTTCTATCTCTTTCTTCGTCAGGTGCCACAACATTTCCCTCGGCTCAATCGATTAAGGGTCCTAGCAACGGAACCATTTGTTGGCCTCTTTCTCCTTCTTGTCTTGACCTGCAGTTCAATAATACCACAATACCAACAATAAACCACAAGACATCAGCCCGACAGAGTAACTCTTTCAGCAACACCCGCAAGGCAGGCGTAGTCTCACTCGAGATATCTAATGGGTAACTGCCAGAAACATGTTTCCGTAGTTGGCGAGGGATGATAGTCCCTTGGCGCGTGGCCAAGGTGCTCGATGAAAGCACTTTGACGGCTGGATGTTTCCTGCACATCTGAACACAACTATATGTCAACGCGTGTGACATGACCTTGTCCCTTAACCTTAACCACTGGCGCAACTAGTGCAGTGCAGTTGAGTCCTTGCACTAACAGATCGCTGCAACTTATATTTCAGCTTAAGGAACTAAGCACAGACTTGCTCGCGCATCCTAATAATGTTGAAAGATATCCGTTCATTCCTTGAGCTACAAACCAATATATGTATGTTAAGACAACGCTTTAACAATCATTTATTCATGGATACAAGTGGATATCATGCACTTAACAGTAACTCATCAATAGACAGTAAGAAAATAACATTCATATACACAACATCAATCAACCATTTAAACACAAGAAATAACATGGAAACCCATAAGGGAAAAACCACCAAGGTGCTCTTCATCTGGCATGAGAAATGGATATAGCACCTTGCAGTCTGCGGCTTGCACACTAATCTTATGATATGTCTTTTTGACTCTTTCTTGCTCTCTAGTTTATTCTTCTATCTACTCCTATTGATCCGCACATAGCCTGGATTGACTCTCTTATCTACTATCTGTGCACTCAGCTACAGATTCCTTCTACTCTAGCTGTCTGCGCACACAACTACAAGACCCGCAGCTCAACAACCTCCTACTGGTACTAGAATCCTCTCTAAGTCTTCTCTTCTTCTACTCTAACTCGAAACACAACAAAATTGGTGTCCTTAGTTACAGACAATCAACAAGTAATCAACAGTAACAAAAACAATCAATGGCCACAACCAACTACGACGAGCCCAATGACAAAATCAACAACAACAACCCTTATACCGAATGGGTTCCTCTTATTTATAACTTCTTATTAGACCACGCAAGGTCGACTACATATTGTTGATCAGTTACAGGTCGCGATCAACCGTCAAAACAGGCTGTCATAGACTCACACAAGGCACTATCATCCTGACTCACAAAATATTCCTCCATATGTGTGTGGCCGCAGGCTTACACTGTCTTTAACAACCATGATCTTCACTTGTCGCTTTCCGACCATTATCACCTGTACGCCTGTCCACTTGCCTTTCCTCCACTGTGTGCATGTTTTTCCCTTCTACACTATCCCTTTGCTTCCTTCCTGTCGCGCGCGGGGCGTATCTTCTTTTGCTTGCGCGCTAACTTCTACGTTTGCTCCTTTCCTGGCCCAACAAAACATACAAGATAATCTAATAATATGTATCAATGATTGAAGAGGAAGACAATAAACAATGAATTACGAGCAACGAATTATATAAAGTTGATCGGAAAGGGAAAACATATTGCATTAATAAAATCAATGGAAATATTACAGCCAAAAGAGCTTCGGTGTTGTGCTTCTATCCACAAGTCTTTTTCCTTCAAACTCCAATCTATTTGCCTCTCAATCCTAGAAGAATTCAACAACATAAAGGTGATTTCTTGGTCCTCCCTAAACCATGAAGATAAGCTTACATTACATTATAACAAATTTATTGTTTAATAAACACACACACACACACACATTCACAATAAACTATTAATTAATGAATTAGTGATTACTAGTATCACTTCTTGTTTGAGTTAAAGAAATATTTTCTCACAATGAATTGGTAGAACATAAGGCTCCTTATCCTCCTATAGGAACCTTGATAACCTATATAAAACAATCCACTATGGGTATCATGTCATCGTGTCCTATCAAATGCTTCATACCGTCTACACTTAAAAATACAACATTTAGAAGAGTGGTATTCCAAATTAATATTTTCTTGGATTTTTCCAACATATTGTAGATTCCCTTCAATGATATTCTTATATTTTGAGCTTGCTCAACTAGATTGCTTGAAATCCACCATGATACCACAATCAAAGGTTCATATCCTTACATCTACCATTTCTACACCATAATGTCGACCATATGCCCACATTGCATGATATTTCCTCGCCTGTGAAAGACCATTGATTTCAATTAAAACAAATATAATGGTTGATATTTAAATACCTAATAGTGTCAGAGCTGATTTGAAACAACATTTTCTAAAACTCCAGTTGTACCTTTCCTTCACATCCTCTATACATGTTGATTTCATCTTCGGTTATGGTTGAATCAAGACTTGTTTCTTCTATTTGATTTTGAATTTGTTTAGTAACCCATTATAGTGTTAAATATTTGCCACATTCCCCAATCATATCAGTGGGAAGTGGAGTATTCCTTGGATTTGATATCTTAAACAATATCCTTGCTTTTAACACTTCTTCTCTCTTTTTATCATATAAATAAATCCATTCGTTCATAAAGTCCATGTGGCACATAACGAACTTATCGAGTATAGTGCATTCGTCTACACCTATTATATGTTGTTGTAATCTCACATATCACATAAGGTTACCAATAATACACATTAAAAGCATACAAATCCAATAGAGACAAGAGACAAGAACATAGGTAGAATAACATATTATATTAGAGTGAAAGGGTCCATACAATACAAAGAACTGAACCGAGTTCTTATCTGGCTCAACAGCTTAATATATATGATTGACAAAACAATTACAAATAACTACTTGTCGGTTTGGTCAACCGACACGACCTTATGTGGCCGACCTAATCTCTAATTAGTTGGCTGATTGACTTAGTCGGCTGATCGTTCTAGTCGGCTTACCGACTAGCTCCTCCAACATCTTCCCCACGAACAAAATTGTTCTTCGTCCCGAAGAAGGGAGGTACCCAAAAATGCTTTACCTGTCTTATGTAGTTATTGCTATGTTTCGACTTTCATGGGCTGTGAAGTCTGATAGTTGGTATTTTCTATACACAGACTTCGACAATTGCTTCAACTGTCACTGCCAGCTGATGTTGGAATTTCGTCCAACTTTACAGTACTTTTTGGATGTCGATGGTTAATGTTGTAAGACTTGATAGTGTCGACATCTTCTCTTGAATTGAAAGGTTTGCTATCCTTTCCATGTCGGGGCCCAAAAACTGGTCTTTTTCTTCTGCCGTCTCCAGAAGTCGTTTCATTTGCGGATAGATGATATCTAATTTGTCTAAGCTCAGAATTGCCTGTTGCACCCACTGGTGTGTTTGTCGCTCGAGCTTCTGCAGTTTGTTTGTCTCAAGCACAATTTGATCTTCAATGGTGCTCCCGAGTGCTTCTTCCGTGCTTTTCCTCTTCTCTAGTGCTTGGATGTCTTGTCAGGTCTGTCGGGTTTGGTGGAAGACTTGTCCATAATAAGTAGGCCAGTCCTGGAGTACTCCTTCTGTGATGATTGACTCCTCCATGTGATCTTGCAATACTCTGTATGCTTCAAAGAAAGCTATGTGCTGCTACATCAGTAGTCGACCTGTTTCTTCTTTTTGTTCTTCTTTGTAGACAATGTGTCCTAACAATATCCCTATAGGGGTCAGAAATATGCACTTCTTGATGTTTAAAGATAGCTAGATTTGTCGTCATCGTTCCAACATAAGCCTTAGACATTTGCAGTGATCTTTTAACATAGAGTATATTGTCCAATCATCAAAGTATACTGCCATTGTATTGTAAATATATTCTTGAAATGTCTTGACCACAATTCTGGAAAATACTGCAGGTGCGTTCTTTAATCCAAAAGGCATAACCCTGTAAGCAAATGAGCCAAATTCACATACGAATGTTGTCTTTTTCTGGTCTTCTTTGGCTATTGGTACTTGGTTATAACCTGAGAATCCATCTGTAAACGAGTAGCATTCATGTCCTGCAACCTCATTTAATATTTCATCTGCATAAGGAGTTGGAAATGGGTCTGTTAATGTAACTTTATTTAGCTCTCTGAAGTCGACACAAATTCTTAGTTTGGTTGGATCATGTTTCTTTGGTTGAACAACCAATGGACTTGCCCATTCTGATTGGTCAATAGGGTAGATAATACCTACTGCAAGCATGTTATCAATCTCCTTCTTGACTATCTCTTTGTATTTATGAGCTAGCTTATATGGTCTTTTCTTTACAGGTCGTGTATCAGGTCTAATGTCGATCTTCATTTCACCCATTTCATGGACTAAACCTTTGAGATCTTTGTAATCTCTAGCAAATACATCCTGAAACTCTTTTAATAAGTTCACTATTTCTATCGTTTGTTCTTCATTCCAGTAGTCTCCAATTTTTGCCATTTTTGTTTGGTCATCGCTTGAGATGTCGAATTCTTTAGTTTTGACTTTAGCATCTAGCCATTCTAGTGCTTTGGCTTCATTGATTGGTCGGCTCCCTTCCTTAAACTATGAAAATGTGTCAGGAAAATCTGCTACAGTCATTCGGTCGATATCAGTTGTCTCGACTTTGAGCACTGTGCGAATTGGTTTTTTTTTATTTCGACATGGTTTGACTTCCATCTAAAGATTTTCCCTTCCGGATTTTCATTTTCCATCTGTAGTCTTGTTGATTGTGGTATTGTCATGGTTTGTATATTATTGCATTTTATTGTCGGTCGACTGTATTTTAGGGTTTTGTTTTCTGTCAATTGTATAAATGCTTTGATCTGTTTTGTTGTTTCGACAAAATTCTCATCTTGTGGTATAAAGTTGAAATCTTTGATAAAATTCCCTTTGAGTTCATGGCATAGGAATGTTTCACCTTGAGCTTCTTCCATTTTGTACCATTTGTTTGGTAAGTCGGAGAGCGTTGATGGAAACAGGTGTGGCCATGTACGTTCATCCTTATACCCAAGTCTTTTCCATTCTTTTTCACATGTCCTTATGTGGTCTTCTGGATCCCACCCTTGGATGAACATAGGTATTTGGGCTTGATTGGTTAACTTTTTTCCTCCAAATCTTTCTATGAAGAAAGTTGAAGATGTTGCCCATGTTTGCAGTCTTGATTGATGGGTATCCCACCATCTAGCAGCTTGTCATGTGAAAGTTTCCACTAAGCTTTGTAGTCGACCATGTTCACCAATGTTTCTGGATACTTGTTCTATATGCATGACTGGTGATTCTCGTTCTTTGTACCTTGGTATTTGTGTACTATTTATATTTGCTGGTTTTAGGGTAGGATATTCCCTAGTTTTCTTTTCAAATATTTTTGGGATGATGGACACCAAGAAGCACTGTTTGACTGGTTTTTTCTGCACTTTTTGAATAGACCAGCAGCCTCTTGCTTGTGTTTCGTAGTTCTTGACTTCCCAATCATATAGTTTTGCGTCTGAATTGCATCCTACTGAATCTTGATTGCTTAAGTAAAGTTCACCATAGACATTAGGTTCTGTGTAATCTTCGTTATTCTGTATTTGATATAGTTGTCGGATGTCAACTTCTTCATTAATAGGTTCTGTCCAAGGTTCTTAGGATGGATGAATAGGTATAATGACCTTTTGTCCATTTCCTTTTAGTTTTATTCTTTCTTTGTCTAAGGATATTGATGCTTTCATTTTTCTTCCCCAAGGTCGACCTACTAATGCTGGGAAGGAGCTGGATCCTTCCTTAGGGTCAATAATTTCAAAGTCGACTTTGGTCGATATTCCTTTTATTGTCGTGAAGATATTTCTCCACACTCCGATAGGTTCATTTAGACCCTAGTCGGCTAATTTCAAGTATATTCCTGATTCGTATAGTCGAGGTCTACCCAATTGTTCCCAAGTGTCTTGAGTCATAATATTTACCTGTGACCCGAAATTGAGCACAACTTGTCGGACATGGTATCCTTCAATTTCTAGGTCGACAAGTGGGTCGGCATCGTTTTTGTCCTTCTGGTTTAGACTGCATATATTTTTTGTTTGTTTTTCTGTATTGTTGTTGTGTTTTATTTTATACAAGAGGTCAATGAATTGAGACACCATTTTATCAGTTTGTACTAGACGTATTAGTTCTTTAACTATGTTTTGTCGATGGTCGTCAGCTTCTCCTTGTCGGGCAAATTCTTGAAATATGTTTGTTGTGTCTTTATACAGTTGTTTTTGTTTAGCTGGGTTAGGATAATCATTCTTTTCTTTTATTTTGGTTATTCGTGGATTATCATTCCTAATTTTTGTCCCTTGTCGGGTTACTATATGCAGATTCTTTGTATTGATTATATCATGTTTTTGCACGGACGACAAGACATTAACATTTTTCTTCTTATTTATTTGATCAAGCATAGTAGGGCAATCCTCTAATGAGTGATCCCCTACTCCACATCTAGTATAGAATTTTAAGTCAGTTCTGTCCTTGTATGGATAGTCTACATATCGGTGTCCTTCTTTGTAACATGTGAAACATTGGATGGGCCGACGTGGTCGGTTGTTACGATTCCCAGAGAATCGACCTCGAACTCCGTATCCTCCACGTCGGTTGTCAAACCGACACTCATATAGACGACCTTCGTACCTTTGATTATTCTGATCGTTTTGCGCATTGTTTCGTTGCTCATTGTTCTACGCGATTGCATTAGTCTGGTAGAATGCATGGTAGTTTTGTCGGTTTTTTAGGTTTAGGTGGCAGTCGGTCGTGGCGTGATTGTTCGTTTCATAAGTAGCACACCAAGATACTTTACCATTTTTCATGTTAAATGGGAAATCTTTCATCGTGTGTTCTCTGTGTTCTTGGCAGATGTCGCAAAAACACTTTGTTTGCACAAATCGAACGTCTTGTCGGCTGATATCCTGTCGACAGTTATCTTTTGAATGTCCAGCTATTGAGAATTTCGTGCACCAGATGTCCTGAATCTTAAGGTTTAGCTCTTTTAAAGATTTCTGCATGATCTCGAGCTGTTCTTCCAGTCTATTATCTGTGGGAAATGCTGGAAAGTCTTCATCTTCGTATATTTTGAACGTCTCCAGATTGATGTACCGACAAATTTTTTGAGATAGACTTGCAAGAAACCACTGGATTAACAGTTGCTCATCAATTACATAATCCAATTGGCTGAGGAGGTCTTTCCAGCATTTGTCGTAGTCGCGAACAGATTCTCTTGGTTTTTGTGATGTTGTTTTCAATTTCTTAGCTGCTAGATGTTTTGCATCTGGAGTTTTAAAGAACGACAAAAAATGCACTTTGACTTTTGCTTTAGTTGCTAGAGGGGTTCTTTCAGAAAAGGTCATATACCATGTTAATGCCCTTTTCCTCAAGGCACCAACGAACTGCACCATCTGTCTATCCTCATCTATGACTTGGTTTGCCTCCCATGTCGACTCATAGATGAACTAATGTCGTCTGGGATCTTCGTCGCCCTCATATAGAGGGATATGCATTGATCCGTGACCCATTTTGAATTCACTGTCTTCTTCAAGAGGTGGCGGTGGTGGGGGTAATGGGATATTTTGTTTATCTTTTTGTGCAGAGCTGTTGTCAATGGAACTCTCATTTTTGTCGGTTGTTTTGTTTGTCATTTCTTCTCCGACAAGGAGTCGATTGGGGTCGACTTCTCCTGTCGATGTCCAACTGTAATTGTTTGTTCGTAGGTTTGATTTTTCTGTATTCTCCAAAGCTGTATTTGGCAGGGGGGTGCTCCTTCATGTGTCGGGTGAAGTAAGTGGATACTTTGGTTGGAGGGGTACGCTTGATGTGTGACCCAATTTCCTTCTTCTGGTCGACAAATAAGTAGATGAATATCATTGTTTATCTCGTTGTCTAGTCGGCTCCATATACCAAAATCACCAGCTCTTAGTCTAAGGTCCTCTTCGACAATGGCTTGTATTCTAGTACTCAGATTCATCGGAGACAGAGGTCTTATGTCTTGAGGGACTTCTAATTGGAGAGTTTCTCGCCGCTCTATCCACAAATCTTCTTCCATAGGTGATTCTTCTTCATCGACGCCTTCTTCCTGTCGGTCATGACCCGACTCTGGCGGATTTCTCTCTTGGTCTGCCACCCTAGTAATCATTCCTCTTTGCAGTGCTATAGCTCTCTCTCTTCTTTCTTTCCTTCTTTGCAGCCTCTTCTCTCTCTCTATTTTCTGTAAATCCGTCGTACCTTTGTGTGACACTGTTTGTTTGATTTCCTTTTTAGGCCGAATTTTTATCGCTGGTGATGGTATCTTTTTTAGTCGACTAGAATCCTCTCCACTTTACCTCGACATACGACCAACTACCCCCCCATAGCCTACCCGACGCTTTAGAAAGCTCGGATAGTTCTGTTTACTTGCTTCGAAAATATTCCCACTCCCTTTCGGCAATGAATTTTTCCCACTTCTTTTGTTTCTCCGCCTAGTTAGTATTTTGTGGTGGTTCACGTTGTAATGGACGAGGTTCGACAATATGACCCACTCCTTTTTCTATCATGAACTTGAACATCACATGCGGTAAGGAGCACATGAACTGCTTGGTAAGGTCTGTATAGAATTTCTTCTGAACGACTTCTATTGAAGTTCTTTCCTCTATATCTTGCTCCTCGCAGAAATCGTTGGTGATCTTTTCAAACCACTCCGACAGGTTTGTCCTTCCCCCTCGAATCATTTTTTCTAGTAGTTGTTGGTCTTTAGTCGCTTCTGTCTTTTTCATCCAGAAGTTTCTTCAAGAGCTGGGGTACCGATTCTATAAACTTCTCATGGGTTTCAGTAAAGAACCTTTCTTTTGCTTGAGCAGTCGTTAATCTGTTTCTCCGTGTGTAATTCTGCAAGTAATTTGCTACCTTACGCTCCCACTAGTCCTTAATCTCCTATTTTGATATCATCTGCTTGTATTCATCGTAGATATGTACTACTGGCAATGAAACCAATGTTGTAATCTCACATATCACATAAGGTTACCAATAATACACATTAAAAGCATAGAAATACAACAAAGACAAGAGATAAGAACATACGTAGAATGACAGATTATATTAGAGTGAAAGGGTCCATACAATACAGAGAACTGAACCGAGTTCTTATATGGCTCAACAGCCTAATATATATGATTGACAAAACAATTACAAGTAACTGCCTGTCGGTTCGGTCAACTGACACGACCTTTTGTGGCCGACCTAATCTTTAATTAGTCGGTTGATTGACTTAGTCGGCTGATCATTCTAGTCGGCTTACCGACTAGCTCCTCCAACATATGTCAATATGTTTATTTCAAACTCTAAATGTCATGTTGTTGATTTGGAAAATAAATTAATATATAGTAAATTAATGATTGCAATAAAGACAACCACAATGATCATAAATTTAGTTACTGATTTCTACTTGAACACGATTAGATTGTGGTTTTTCTACATCAATAATATATGATGCTCATTCTTCATCCTAGAAGCATGCCCATCTTCAAAATCCTTACCAAGGAATTCACATAGGAAGAAAAATGATTCATTCAATACATACCCTTCAACCATGCAACCCTTTGGATGTGCCTTTTGTCGAACATATCTTCTTAGAGTTTTAATATACCTCTCAAAGAAAAATATCCACCTCGTTGATATGAAACCCGGCAATTCAATGTCATTGACTAGGTGTATAAGTAAATGGACTAGTAGGTCCATGAAACATGTAGAGATTTTGAAGCGAATATTTATTCACTTCACACAATCAATATTACCAGAACACCTGGAATATTTGATAAGCCATTAATAGGACAAATATATATTGATAATTGGATAGATAAAAAGATGTTTTACAAGAATTAGTGCCGGGTATTTTATACCCTCAGTGGTAAGGGGGGTGAATTTTCAAGTCACCTTTTGAGTAATTAATTAATTACCCTAATTAACCTACTTAGTATTAAATGTTAATATCTATAACATTTATATTTGTTACATTGCCTTCCCCTTAAGGGAAGCTTTGTCCTCAAAGCTTGTATCGACAACAATGTTTGAATTCCCTTGAACTGTCGTCTCGAGATCCTTTATTTTTTGTAATTGTGACACTTGATGAAATGAGACGATATGAGTTACAGATTCCCAAGGAGAATTGTCGCATCGTATCTGATGTGGTCCATCCTAGATCCACTTTTATCGGAGCTCTGAGGTCATTTTGTGGAACGGGTAGTTTCAGTTGTTGCTTAACATGTTGGCATTTTCACCTGTCAACACAATTCTTCCGTGAGTGGTTATTTTGATCCCTTCATTGGTCAAAATGACGATTATAATTAGGATGTTTGTAAGGTGTATGTGTTGTTTGTTTTTCTTTCTTTTGGACTACGACGAGGACTGTCATCACTTCCTCGATTTGATTGTTGTATGCATTTTCATGGATTTGTGCTTCTTGGTTCTCCAGTAGATTGTTATGATTATGAATATTTTCGATTCCTTCATCTTGTGACTTTTTTTCAATTTATAATTTCTTGATTTGATTCTCTAGTTCATTATTACGATTATTTAGACACTGGTTTTCTTCTTGCTTTTCCAGTATTCTTTCTTCGAGGTCTTCACCAGAGTGTTCCCTCTTACTACTATGTTTCAATTTTTTAATCTTTGTAATCAATGTTTTGTTATGATTTCGTAATCGAAAAATCTCTTTGGTATTGCTTGATAACACATTGTTGACTTTTGTTAGTTCTAACTTATGTGTCTTCTTACTATCGTAATATTGTTGCTGGAGTTTTTCTTTTTACTATTGACGATGACATAACTCTGTTTCCTGATTTTCTAACTTTTCATGTAATTGCGCCAATTGTTATACCAAAATCCTATCACCATCATGTGATAAGACCCTTTGACATACCTACTTGCCCTGAATCCCAACTCCTGGAGTGAAGACTGAATGACCTTTTACCAGTCGATCATACAAATTCCCAGCACCGCTCATGCCCCTTTATCCAGGAGTGGTACCCCTGTTCGCAATGCTTCTCATCGGTTGTCCACAAGCGGTGCCACCGCTTGTCACCCTTGGCCCATAGGCGGTTATTACTAGAACCGCTCTGTCATAGAAGGAAAAGTGCGGTGCCCTGGGTAAAAAGGGAAAAAGAGAAGCTTCTTGAGGCTTCTATATGATAAGCCTCGAGATATCCTTTATCCCTACTGTTGTGGGTTAGTTGAGCTCGAGATCCCTCATCTTAGGATATTAGAGGCCACCTCACCCACTCATTTCTCAACCATCTCTATCCATCTAGCCCTATAAATATGAGCTCATAGCCATGGTTGAGGAGAGAACATTGAAGGTATTGTTATGGTGTTGGACTGATTCTTGGCCCAAGCTCATTTGGGGAGAGCATAGAGAGCTAGAGTCGAAGCTTTTGGGGATGAAGAGCTGGTTTCATGGAGATGCATGTCAACACTAAGGCTTGGTTGTAAAATTCTTCATATTTATGTTGTACATGATTATACACCTTATAACCTAAGGTCCGGGGTTACCAACATACTAAATTAAGTTGTAGACAATTGACTTTAGAGTGCAGTAAAGGAAATAGGAGGATGGAAAAGACTCACTCGATGCAAGACGGTTGATCCTAGCTTGTCCTCTTCCACTTTGCTTCTCCTCTAAAGTCTTCAGGGATGCTTTCTCCTTCACCTGTCAAGATTCAGTCTTCCAAATACAAGATGATTCATATATATAAACAGGTTAGATAAATCATATACAATATACTGAAACATAAACATTTATCAAACCACAATACATGAAATACATTCAAGACACATATGGAAGAAGGATTCTCTTTATTATCAATAATGAAGAAGTTCAGATTACAACCCAACGCTTGAGACAAGGACTCCTCTGCAGCCAAAGGATTCTGAATTCCATTGCTCCAAAGACTTTTTATCTAAACTCCACCAACATAACTTTACTCTCCAAGTGTATGTACTAAACACCCTCCCCAAGGCTTGTATTTATACATGGTGAAATAAGGCAGTTTCGAAGGTTAAGGAGGTTGAGGCAGTTAAGGAGATTAAGGTAAATGGCTCAACTAATCTCAAGTAATCGCGTGTTTTTATTTTTAATGTCAAAGGGACATATCCGCGGGTATCAAGAATGACAACCCGCGTATGATCCGCGAGTTGCTATAAGAGCAACCCACGTATACATCCATACGCAACTTGCAACAACTGACACTCGCGTATGATCCGCGAGTTGCATATATATAGGGTCATGGATATGACTTGACATAGTTAAAAAGTCAAAGTAACCAGCTGGATGGATGAGGAATGTATTTTATAATAAGCCCATCTATAGTGTTTTGGGAAACCCTCAATCCATAGATGTCCTTTTGTGTGCCAACATGAGGGATGTCGGCACTCGGACGGAGAGGTGCCATTCAGGTGGATAACAGATGCCCCCTAATGTGTGAGGTTAGAGGGAAACGATGGCCGAAATACATTATAATCTTTATCTTTGGAGAACTCAGAAATCCAATGGAGCAGAGAGAGTACCTGAAACAAATACATAGTAATGTCATATACAAAGTTACGTCTGAGGATGCTATGTTCAATTTACTGGAACACTAGCTCCTTTACAATATTTGAGTACATCATATGATACGGGTATAAAACCACGTATATTACAAAGGTGGATCGAAGCCACAATATACAATGATGAGTCTTCAAAGATCTGGAAGCTGTGTAGAGGAATAGAACATAATCTTGCGCAACTTATGTCACGTCCCCGTCCCTCAACCAGCGAAGAGGACGCGACGAACACATCCACACAACCGGGCAAACCGCCCCAAGAACATAATCACAGAAATCAAATGCTGAAATTAAAAGGCTTAACAACCATCATACAAAGATGCACAACATCACACAAGAATGCACAGATGCATAATCCTTTCATTATACAGCGGAAACAAACATAGACATTCCATCATTTAACATCAATATAAACTACAGAGATGAAGTAACAAGCAGCACTTATCTTTCGATTAAGAACTTGCCCGCAACCAGCTACGTCGCTGCAACGTTCCACCCAACCATAGGCCAGCTTGCTCATCAGTCTCTCAGCAACGCTGCCACCCCCGAGCTGGGCATGATTCCTCCGGAATAAGGGTCAATTGCAGGCTTATACATAGCCAAGGGGACATAAACAACAAACCAACGCAGCTGGGTTTCACAGGCTTTCAACAGACAAGCCAAGCCAGCACAGTCCGAAGACTAACCATTGCACTCAGGAAATTACTTAGTTGTCACAGCTTAAACAGGGAAAACAAATTTTGAGTCATTCTTGGCCCTATCGTGGCCAAAATGGCTCTCACTCGAATTTACAACAGCCCCAGACATAACAGTAATGACATTCACAACAGGGGGAAAACTACAGCCCCAAATCTATCAGTGAGCACAACTTACAGCCGGGAAAAAACGACCCAAATAGGCTGTGAGACAACCAAAAACGTGAATGGCCCTTCACAGCCAGTCGTGGATGCAAGAGCACAGCTCTCAGCTCTCCATGTGCGCCCCAAACAGAAGAATACCTGTGCGTGGTTAAACAATCCGAACCAGCAAGGAAAGGAACAGACAATGGAGGCCCTACATGAGGAAAAATGGCTCCGTTTTTGTCTGTGGATGCACACACAGCAGGAAGGACGTGAATTTGCAGTTCATGGGTGCTCAGCAACTCATGGGGGAGAGGAAGAAAACCTGCGTGAGACCCAAAAATGCCCCAAAACCTGTGCGTGAGGAGGATCCAGAAACAAAACCGTGGTGAGAGTGAACTCGCCAGGGAAGAGTGCGTGAGGGAGAAGAATGGGCAGATGTGGGTGGAGTGGGCAAGTGGGTAAGGCTGACAGCCTACCACAACCACCACCACTTCAGCAATAACTCCTCCAACCACCAGCTGAAGCATTAAAGAGGTTAACAAGGGAAGATGGAAAATCAACAAGGTGACAAAACATGAGTTTTTCCCCCGCAAACCAAGGTTTGACATCCCCCACCCCTTATCCTTTGGAACCATGCCCTTTTCATTCAACGTTGCAATGCCGTAGCTGGTTGTGGTTTTAGTTTTATTTGATGTGCGTGTTTACATGATGCCATATTAAAATGTGCCGGATAGCACAACATACCATCGGTAATTATCCCCATTGCCGAAACATACACAGCCAAATCGATGGTGGGGATTTTGCCTTGAGCTCCTCACCATGATTAATTACAATATATACATCATGCAAACGGGGTCAAAACCGGGGACATTACATTCCCCTCCCCCTTGGAATAACACCGTCCTCGGTGTTCCATTACATATATACAATACATATACAATTGCACATCAAAATTCAAAATTGCAGATCTATCCCACATTCAATCATTTACTTGGAACGTTCAAGACCAAGCCTCTCGGCTTCCATGGACTTTTCCTGCTGGTTCTCAGCTTCTTGCTGATCCCGAAGTTTAGGAACTTTGCGGCTATTGCCCTCATCATGTTCCCTCATTGGGCAGTCCCGGCGTAGATGATGTCCTCCGCATCTCCAGCATCTCACTGGCTGCTTCATCTTTACCTGCTCAATTTCCTTTGAGTCTTCGTGCCTGGACCGTTTCTTATCGGGTAGCTTGGACGAATGTCCCATCGCTAATCTACCTTCCTTTCCTTTGCCGATTGCTCCCAGAAGGCTTTTCACCTCCCTTTGCAAACCGATAGAGTCTTGCAAAATCTGGTGGTTCATTTCACTCTACCTTTTCTGTATCCTGAGCATCTCCCCAAGATTCTCTTGAGTCTTGGCAATCACTTGAAGGAGACTTCCAGCTAAGTCCAACAACTTTTGATCTGCTGCCATAATCAACGTGCACCACCTGGTTTCACTTTTCTCACCTGTGAAATGCACCATTGAAGTCTATCAGACCAAGCATAGCATAGGCATTAAAATCAGTTAGTTAATTACCCAATTGGCATGACAGTCCGAGTTCCACTAAGGAAACTTTCACATTTTTCATGCCTTTCCCCAACAGGCACATGAGCTCATTCATGTCCATTCCTGGGCAGGGAATTAACTATTCCAGCATTCACAAATTTACTTTAAGCAAATACACACATTTCATTTCAATCATACATGCATTAAACAATCCTTTGTTTTCACAATGCACACACACACACACACACACACACACACACACACACACACACATATATATATATATATATAATCAAAAGGCAAGAGAGAGCAGTAAGAGATTTTCTCCTCTTTGTTCTGTTCCCTCCTGGAACCCACACCATCGCTGTGGCTTTTCATGCTCTCAGCCTCTTTCACTTTACCGTGAATGCTGGACCAATCTCTCTTGGTCATGACACTTAGTGTCTTTGGTCTATTTCCGGACCTCTAAACCATGGAGTCTCTCCACATGGTTTGTCTCGGCTGCTAGGACTCCCCCGTCTTACTAGCACCTTTTTCATTACCGCTCAATCTAAGCTTTCCAGGACAGTCACATGTCCCCATGCATCTCTAGGATGATCTCATAGTCCTCGCTTCCAGCGACACCTATATCCAAACATTGAATAGATTCACATGTTTAGTTTACTCTCATCAGTTTTATCTCTAAAGCAAGAGTTTAAAACATCATAACCAAATCATATACACGTGCATATTCATAAGCAAAATAATCCAATACTTATCTGTATTGTGCATTTCCTCGTTCGCCCATAGGATCCTGCTTCGCTTTGCAAGCCTTGGGATCACCTATGGACTCAGATTTTAGGTCAGCACGCCGGCTTCTCCACAACATCAAATAATTAATGGCCAGCCAGTACATAACCATGTCAACTGGGCTTGGAACTTTATCATGACCATTTCCAGGTCTAGGATCTACTATAGATCCTTAGGCATATCACAGCCCATCATACGCTTATGTCAACAATGACACATACACTTATATCTCCATACACTTATACCAACATACACTTATGTCAACAATATACTTATATCACCCATTTACCTTTACCTTTAGCCCGTCAACACAAGCAACACAAGCAATACAAGCAAACTCATCAGCATCATTGCTCTAAAACTGTAATCACATTTCATATCATTCACTATCCACTATTGAGACACCAGGAGTGCGTCCACTCCCCAAAGTGTAATCAATATTGAAAACCCTTTCATGACTCGACATCGGAAAAGTGTGCACTCTCTTCCGGTGTGTGCCATGTAGGCCCTATGCATACTCAAGCAATCGGTCATCATGGAAATAAATCAAAACATGTTCTGCATATGGAATTTAATAATTAAACATGCATATTCATAGCAAGGGTTACAGAACACTTATCCATTTTCCATCGCAGCATGCCTTTATATCTGTCAGGCACCGTCAAGGAACTGGGAAAAACTGAATGCTAAGCTGGTGAGCTCACTATAGAGCTAGGAACACCTACACCAGAACTAGCCTAACTTCTATAACACCCACACACACACCCAGCACAAGGAATCAGTCCCTTCTCTGCTACACAGTCCCTCAGGCCCTGCATTCCCTTCTAGTGCTATCCCGGGGTTGTGGAGAAGAAAGCCAGCCCTCTAGCTCTGTTTGTGTGGTTTCCAATCACCAGGTTTAAGCAAACCAAGGCCCCATCCCTGTTTCCTGTTTACGTTTCATATCCACACACGTTTCCCTGACATAATCCAAACCATCTCACTCATGTTATCACCAAACATGCAGTGCAGATGAGACATTTTCAAAATGTCTAATGGAGTTTCACCCGAACCCCATTTCCAAGATAAGGGAAAACCTTCCCTTGAAATTTGGCTTCTACAGGCCATCACACATGGTCTCCCTGCAGTGTGTACCCCTGACACATTCATCAAATAGCCAAACAGTCATTCATTACCTGATACTACAATCCAAATTGATCGTTCCGTAACCAAGCAATGACATTAGCAATCGAATTCAATAAGAATTTGCGATTCTATCTACTACATAAATTGACTTGCTCAATTGTGGGTTTCTTGTAAGCAACACTATTATGCCCATTATAATTTTATGCTTACTATCATAACATGAATACCCACTTACCATGTGTCCTTCCTGACACAATCTCACACAAGCCAACAATGATTTGTAGCCGTTAGTACCTCTTAAATCCGAAATCCACAATTCGAATTTAACAACCCGTACCAACTAATTTTCACAACCATGAGACTTCTTCTCATAAATGGTAGATTTTGGCATTGGTTAGGGTCTTACCTCTCACTGCCATGCTCAAATAATCTACCTGAAACATAAGCTTCAAACATCCAAACAAAAGCTTATGCAAGCCAATAGTGACTAGTGGTTATCAGCAATTTCTCAAATCCGAAATTCACAATTCGAATCCTAACAACCTATTATGCATATCACATGGTAGATTCAGGCATTGTTCAGGATCTCACCTCTCAATGCCGTGCTTGAATAATCTACCTGAAACATAAGCTTCAAACATCCAAACACAAGCTTATGCAAGCCAATAGTGACTAGTGGTTGTCAGCAATATTTGAAATTCACAATTCAAATTTTAACAAGCTCTTTCACATGGTAGATTCTGGCATTGGTCAGGGTCTTACCTCTCACTGCCATTCTCAAAATAATCTACCTGAAACATGAGCTTCCATCAACCAAACACTTGGTAAGTATGGATGCATATACTATCTTATTGCTACAACCATCACTGAAGCATTTTCAGAATTTATAAAATTCAAATACTTCAAAGGTTAGTCACATCAGTGTTCTCAAAGCTCATTTACTTCATGCAATCATTATCACACTAACATTGCAAGGTATAGTCACAACATTCATGCAATTAAATGAAAGTTTAGATACCCTTACTTCACAGGCATATCATTCATACCACCTTGCTCTTCAATAGAGCATTTCTAGCAGCCAATTGATCATGAATATCCTGCATTCATAACAACCTTCGAAACAATTCCAGAATTATCAGTAATTCATTATTTCAGTCATTAGTTCTCCATAATATCACATGCATTCATCTCAATGCATTCATGCCATACACCACAACATCGCACCTACACTTATGCAATCAGTCATTCACACCCTTCATAGGCATACATTCAATGCATAACAACAAGATTCATAAAATCTTCTTAATGCATGTCCATTCAACGCTACCTTGCATTGGTTCAGGAATACTATGCATTCAACCATACCATGGCCTAACCATGACTACCTCATATAGGATGCATCAATATCATTAACATGTATAGGCATGACACCTTTCTACATTCCAATATTCACATGGTATGAGGTCTCTTACCTGGACCCATCCATGGATTTGTCATAAGCAACTCTTACCTGCATGGGTCTTACTTAAACCCTTTCTATGACCAATTTGGTTGGTCCTTGCAGGAGGTTGAAGAATTTGCTCACCAACTTTTGTTATGGACTTGTTGCCTTATCCCTTCTCCATAGGGTTGCTAGTCTCATTCATCAGCTTCTGCAACATATTCATCCGAGTCCATGTCATCGTTGGTTTGTCCACTAATGCCAACATCAAAACAATGATTATCATTAGTGGTTCATTATAAATATATATAATTTCCAATATTTTTATCGATCATGCAATATCCTATGCATGCAATACATATCTCCATGAAGTTCAAGCATAAACTTAGGAAATGTAGTTAAAATAAGCAAGATAGGGTTTAATGAAAACTTCCCTTTCAGTTCCCTCATCTTCTCATGGAATTCCTTTTTCCACACAGCAGCTAGTTGACTTCGTAGTCCTTGCTGCCCCTGGGCATGCAACTGTCCAGATTTGTCCATTTGATGACAGCGGTCATCATTAGCACTTGCTGCTTCATGCTCAGATTCTGGTCACTTATCCTTGCTCCTTGCTGGATAAGATTTCCAACGCCTATTCACACGCTTCATTCCGACCTCGGATGTGAAAACCACACCCCTTCCAAGAATGAATATTTTCACCAATCTTTGCATTTTCATTACATCACTGCAATGTAGAATTTTCACATTCTTCCAATGATCTTAGAGCCATTTTGGCAGCTGCATTTTCAGCATCCTTTTTGTCCTTTGTGAAATCCCTCTGATTCGAACTCTTGCCCAAAACACAGGATTTTCCTTCTCACAAGAATGAATATCTCAAGGGACGATGGTGGTCAAGGGGGCTTGCCCCCTTGTGGCTTCCCTGCGCCACTGCAGGGCGGGTCGAGGGCAGCGCCCTCGTTTTTTGTTTGTTTGTTTGTTTGTAAAACTATGATTTTCGCGCAATCTGGCGCATTAGCTTGCTGCCATTTTTCTCCATCTCAGCCCTGAAATTCACTGAAAAACAACCGCAGAATCGGCCCTCGGGACCCTTATCCCGTCCGCTGAATCGGCTCTCCAACCAATCTCCCTTCCGCCGTATCGGCTCTCGGACCATTCTCCCTTCCACCGAATCGGCTCTCTGGAAGCTCTAACCTTCCGCAACGGCGGCTCTCCGGGAGTTTCAACCCTTCCGCAACTGCGGCTCCCCAGAAGCTTCAACCCTTCTACAACTGCGGCTTGCCAGACCTTAACTTCTCCCGATCGGCACCTACGGAGAACGGCCTTCACGTCGGACGTTGACTGACTCTTGAATCGGAAGTCGGATGTCTTTAGCTTCCGCAACGGCGGACGTCTACTTCGTCAACTCTTCCGATTGGCGAACTATCTCTGAGCCTTAACCCTTTTTGACGTGTCAGCGATCGGGGGAGTCTCCCATCGGAAGACTTAACCGTTTGGGCTTCCGCAACGACGAACGGAAAACTTCATCAGTTCGCCCGCAACGGCGAACGCCCACTTCGCTAGCCCTTCCGATTTGCACTTACGTCAGACAACTCTCGCATCGGATGCAGGATTGCTTCGCCATCCGCAACGGCGGATGGAAGACTTTACCAATCCTTCCGCAACGGTGGAATTCCGCTTCCTCCAGTGGTCCGACTACTCACACTTAGACCGTTTTTCTGAATTTGTTTGCTCACTGTTGTTCTGCTGGACAGAGAAGGTAATTCTACCTTCTGTCATTGCACCTTCTTGGCCCATAGAGGCCCATTGCTGCAACTCAAAGCTCTGATACCACTCTGTCACGTCCCCGTCCCTCAACCGGCGAAGAGGACGCGACGAACAAATCCACACAACTGGGCAAACCGCCCCAAGAACATAATCACAGAAATCAAATGCTGAAATTAAAAGGCTTAACAACCATCATACAAAGATGCACAACATCACACAAGAATGCACAGATGCATAATCCTTTCATTATACAGCGTAAACAAACATAGACATTCCAGCATTTAACATCAATATAAACTACAGAGATGAAGTAACCAGCAGCACTTATCTTTCGATTAAGAACTTGCCCGCAACCAGCTACGTCGCTGCAACGTTCCACCCAACCATAGGCCAGCTTGCTCATCAGTCTCTCAGCAACGCTGCCACCCCCGAGCTAGGCATGATTCCTCCGGAATAAGGGTCAATTGCAGGCTTATACATAGCCAAGGGGACATAAACAACAAACCAACGCAGCTGGGTTTCACAGGCTTTCAACAGACAAGCCAAGCCAGCACAGTCCGAAGACTAACCATTGCACTCAGGCAATTACTTAGCTGTCACAGCTTAAACAGGGAAAACGAATTCTGAGTCATTCTTGGCCCTATCGTGGCCAAAATGACTCTCACTCGAATTTACAACAGCCCCAGATGTAACAGTAATGACATTCACAACAGGGGGAAAACTACAACCCTGAATCTATCAGTGAGCACAACTTACAGCCGGGAAAAATGACCCAAATAGCCTGTTAGACCGCCAAAAACGTGACTGGCCCTTCACAGCCAGTCGTGGATGCAAGAGCACAGCTCTCAGCTCTCCATG
>LPNX010161331.1:356815-402203 GCA_001517045.1 Pseudotsuga menziesii | reverse complement strand
CGAGAAATGGGGCTTACAACAATAAACTCGATGCTTTGTTCTTTAGGGTTTAACGAGCATGACAAAGACATAAAGTACACTCGGAATCTTTTTCATGTTTGGGTCCAGAGCACGAAAAAGAGAAAACTAAGCTCATACCAGGGGTTCCTTTTCCATAAGTTTAGTTCCTCAGGTCCGGGAAAGTGATAAACCTATGCCTGAGAATACTCTTCTCAATTCAAATAGAAAAGAGAGGGATCCTTTCTCGTATTATTCCACATGGTCTGAGAAAGAGATAACCTACCACCAATGTGGATGCCCATTCACATATTCTTAACGAGCATGAATGGACAAGTTTACTCGGCAGTCAAGTCTATTTTGAGGAGTCAAACTTGGGCCTAAAGAAACTCAAAATCTTTCCCGTGAATTTTTAACGAGTCAGGAAAAGTCAACTCGCAACCTCCTTACTGTTTTTAATGAGCTCGAAGGAGAGAAGAAAGAATGCTCTAAATGCGAGGAGACGAGTGTCATAAGCAGGCGAAGCTAGTTCCAAGCGCAAGGAACAGACCTATGCATAATGCAAGGAAAGTGAGCAAGATAAGGAAACTCGGGGAACGTGTCCTCAAGGTAAAGGGTGTCAAGTTGCAAAATCAAAATGATACAAGGATTAGCGATGATGAGAACAAAGATGAGGGCTTATACAACGAGCTAAAATCGTGGGAGCCGGCATCAGGCTCAAAAGCGCGAGCAAGGCACATGCAAATGTAATTACGACTTGAACAACAAGGTGAGGCCAGTGAATAGTTGTGAATCCAACTACAAATCCTGTCTCCAAGAAACAATAACATCAGGATCATATTCAGAAGAAATGATCCGATGCGGGTCACTTTGGAAGAAACACATGTGGCTTTGCTATCTTCTACAAAAGATGTAGTCAAGGCAGAATCAACGAAAGAGGACTGTATAGTGCCAAGATCCGAGGGTTTATAATCAATAAGATCAACCTCAGAAGGAGAGCAAAAATCAACAAGGGAGATAGAGTTTGCAGGAACAAACTCAGTATCACAGGAGTTGAAAAATTCATAAGAAAAATCAAACTCATAAGGATCACTGACTTGCTGTTCGAAGGGAGAGTCCAAACACTCAACAAGACCAACATAAGAAGACTGATCCATGGGAAAATCAAGCTTACTAGGAAAATCATGGTTATACTTAGTCACAACTGAACCAACATCCAAAAGAAGGTCAGACTGTATCAAAGACTCTAGGAAGACTTCGTCCGAAGGAAGGAGATCATCCGAGATAGGACACATGTCTAAAATTCCAAATGGATCGACAGAGTGGAGAGAAGACTCTATAGTTTGTATAGGATGACTCATCTGTTCAACTGCTGGGACCAAGTCCCGAGAAGGTAAGCATGAAAACAGAGGTTGCTTCTCAATAGCAATTGAACACAAAGGACATGAGGCCACATAGTTCACCTGTGGCGGGGTAGTGTCTAAAGAAACACTGGGAATCAATAAAGGAAAGACCTGGTCTCTAGTTGGGTCAGGAGGTGGATCAAGAAAATCCAATTGATTGATAGTGACAATTTTTTCGCCATGATTAAAGTACATCACACGAAAGAATGTTGACACCACGGCTTGCATGGCATAGACATAATCACGTCCAAGGAGCATATTGAAGTCCAAGGGGTCTTCTATCACCATGAAGTCAACTAAGACGGTCTTCCCACCCAAAGTAACAGGTGTTTGAGCAAGAATTCCCAAGGCTATACAAGTTCTTCTATCAAACGCCAGTAACTGACTAGCAGCCGACACAAGGCTGGGAGATCCCATGCCTCGCCAAGCACGAGCAGACAAAATACTAACTGAGGCTCCTTCATCAACAATACAACGAGCAATTGCGTAGGGTTCAACTTTGACCTTTATCTGGAAAGGTGCATTAGAAGGAAGGCGTGGCTCAACTAGGATATCCCAATCAAAGGAAGCAATCTGAGAGCTTGGTGGGGGTTGATCCGTCAACAATACAACGAGCAATTGTGTAGGGTTCAACTTTGACCTTTATCTAGAAAGGTGCATTAAAAGGAAGGCGCGGCTCAACTAGGATATCCCAATCAAAGGAAGCAATCCGAGAGCTTGGTGGGGGTTGATCCGAAGCAAGTTCAGTGCCCCCTTGTTCAGTAAGTTCTGAACTGGCAGTGAAGAAAATGTGACTAGTAGACACTTCACTCTCCAAAGGGAGAGTGGGATTGATCGGTAATGGAATCGATTCAACCACTTCGTGAAAGTCACTCTCTGAAGGGAGAGTGGGATTGACCAAAGATGACATTGGTTCAATCACATCAGGGTCACTCTCCAAAAGAAGAGTGGGATCGACCAAATCAGAGATTGGTTCGACCACTTGATCAACCAAAGGTTGAGCAGGTTGTTGAGAAACTATAGGTTGTTCAGGAGAAGGAAAATCTCAAGTCTTGGACCACACTCTTCGCACCTCTGCGATAGTTGGGCACAGGTGAGTAAGATGATCTCCCTCGCATAGCATACAAGGGAACTTAAGTTTGCACTTCGAACGACCAGTTTTCTCAACGGTGTCAACATGACCAATAGTGGATGACTCTTTGCTCTCAGCATGACCTGCAGAGGCTAAGAGTTTGCCCCTAGCATGAACAACAGAGGCCGGGTGACTGGGTCCATCCTGACTAAGAGAGGTTGGTTGTTGAAAGACTTCAGAATGTTCAAAAACGGGATGACCATTAAACCAAACTCTTCGCACCTCCATAATAGAAGGGCATTTATAAGTAAGGTGGTCTCCCTCACAAAGCTTACAAGGAAACTTGAGCTTGTGTTTTGAACATGTAGTCTTTTCAACAGTGTCAACATGACTCGCAGTGGCTGACGGATTGTCTTCAACATGAACCACAGAGGCTGAGAGATTGAATCCAACATGACTTGTAGAGGTTGGACGAGCACCATCAACATGAACAACAGAGGATGAATGGTTAGGATCAACATGCTTTGCAGCAGTTGAGTGTGTGCCCCCAACATGAACAACAAAGGTTGGGTGGATGGATCCAACATGAACAATAGAGGTTGGATGGAGAGGTTCAACTTGAACAACAGAGGTTGAACGGGCGTCCTCAGCATGAACAACAGAGGCTGAGTGACTGGATCCAACATGACCTAGAAAGGTTGGAAGGATCCCACCAGCAGGGACTGCAGAGGCTGGGTGGTGAGGTTCAACTTGACTTGCAGAGGTTGAACGGGTGCCCCCTTGCTTATGTGCTTTCTTCCTATTCCTCCTTCTTTTACTCCTTTTAGACTGTCGGTTACTAGTATCAGTACTTTCACCGCATGAGGTAGAAGGAGGAGGATAATAAACTACAGGTGAAGGGGAAGCAGTGTTTTGATGCCCTTGATATAAGGAGCTTACTTGAGAAGCATCAGGAGCATTCAGGACAGTTGGAGTGGAAAACAACCACACCGGTAGCCCTAGGGTGAATCCAGGAAGATTCAGGGTGGCCATCAAGGGAACACCAACATTCCCCGTGAGAGGAATAGTACAAGGAGTTCCCAGCATGGGGATCTATTGGTTGGTGTTCGAAGAGGTGTTAGCCATAGTTTCAAACTAGGAGACAAAATCCAAGGTTGATAGGCAACCAAAATTACAAAGCACACACCTAAAGGCACACTAAGTACATACAAACCACACAGCACTCACTAAAAATTCCTAAAGACAAACAAACAAACAGGTATAAGATATACGTTCCAGAAGAAAGCTGATAGACAGTTACTTGGTGTCCCTGTAGATGTTCTTAGGCACAAGCGGAGGAATCACCCACCGCCCTCCCACACTTTCTACCGGGGTTACCTTCCAAGTCCGTCCAAGGTCAACCAGAAATAGCCTTCCGGTGTGTATGAACCCTAAATGTCAAAGAGACTAAAGGCTACCTTAACTATATTGACAGTATGGGGGGACAGTTGCAAGCCTGGTTCGTACGCATGGGCAGGGTAGCTGAGCCCGAAACCCTGTCTAAGACAAAATCCCTAGATGCATAAAAACCCTGGTCTATGCTTTGACAATGAATCATAGGGTTATCTCCTCAGTCCAAGTCTCCACGTGGCCTCGTGCTTAGCTCCCATTTGAGAGGAGCTTCCCAGATACAATCAACGTAGAAAAGGATTTACCTAGTGATTGGCCAACTACGTCTGAAATTTTAACACTTGTGGAGAGTTGAAACTCCCTAATCCACAAGTCTAGCCTGAGCTAGTTGGTGTATGACCCTATAAAATGAAACTTACTAGTAATTTTTAAATTATATCGTTTATTTTAAGGGGTGTTTTTGATCAGAGGGTAAATGGCATGAAACTTATGTGGTGTTTTGACTCAAAGTTGAAACAAAATGACTAAGCAAAGAGATATGAAATGCAAAAAGCAAAAACTATTCTCTTTATCATTCAAATAGAAACTTGAAAACCACAAAAGAACAAATTCTTTTTATATTTTTCAAAAATAATGATATGCCATGCAATCTAGACTAAAAACCTAATCTACATGCATATAAAGAAAACATGTATTTTTTGTGTTTTTTCTCTTATAAATGCAAAAGAAAACTAAGACTATCTGTTTTGTAATTTTTGAGATTATATTAAAAAACTGGAAACAAAACTACTATATGCAAATCAAATGCAAAAGTTTCTAATGTTTTCTTTTCATTTTTCAAACTGCTCAAAGACTACAATGCACCTAAAATGCACTAAACTTGAGTAAACTTGGAATTAATGAACTGTATAAAACCAACAAACTGAAGTAAAACAGGCCGACAGAACCAAGAAACAACCAACAAAGGTAGACTAGGAACCCTAGCTTGGGTGCACACAATGACAAAAATCACTGTAGACTTATAAAGGCAAGTGACAACCAACTACTGTTAAAAGACAGACTGGAAAAACAAAGCCCAAGACCCTGAGCACTGATTTGGATAGAGACACTTCGACCTAAAACCCAAACAGGCCAAGCTACTTCAGCATGCAAACAGAAAATAATCCAAGCAAAAGAGACTCAAAGGATTTCAAAAAAGCACAAAGTGTGATCATCAAAGGTATTCAGACAAGCTACACAGCATTCATAAGGAAAATCAACTCACAAACAGGGATTACACAAAGAAAGGAACAAGCAAACCTTAACTTAAAAAATCCCTACTTCCAAGCATATACGCGACTGTATATAAGTGCAACTCGCAGATGATACGCGACTGTTCAATACAGCAACCCGCGTATGCAGGCTTGTATCCGCGACTGTGCAGAAGGGAAACTCGCGGATAGGTATAAATTTTTTCTCAAAAAACAAGAAAAATCCACAAGACTTTCAAATACTGAGGCAAGTATGAACCAGGATAGAAGATCACACACAGACTTCAAAGCAAATACTGGTCAGGGGTGATAGAAACAACCTACAACAGTCTGGGCTCCCCAGCGGAGTCGCCAGTTTTGTTGTATAGGATTATACACCTTATAACCTAAGGTTTGGGGTTACCAACATACTCAATTAACTTGCAGACAATTGACTTTAGAGTGCAGTAAAGGAAATAGGAGGATGGGAAAGACTCACCCGATGCAAGACGGTTGATCCTAGCTTGTCCTCTTCCGCTTTGCTTCTCCTCTAAAGTCTTCAGGGATGCTTTCTCCTTCACCTGTCAAGATTTAGTCTTCCAAATACAAGATGATTCATATATATAAACAGGTTAGATAAATCATATACAGGATGCTGAAACATAAACATTTATCAAACCACAATACATGAAATACATTCAAGACACATAAGGAAGAATGATTCTCTTTATTATCAATAATGAAGAAGTTCAGATTACAACCCAACGCCCAAGACAAGGACTCCTCTGCAGCCAAAGGATTCTGAGTTCCACTGCTCCAAAGACTTCTGTCTAAACTCCACCAGCATAACTTTACTCTCCAAGTGTATGTACTAAACACCCTCCCCAAGGCCTGTATTTATACATGGTGAAATAAGGTAGTTTCGAAGGTTGAGGAGGTTGAGACAGTTAAGGAGATTAAGGTAAATGGCTTAACTAATCTCAAGTAATTGTGTGTTTTTATTTTTAATGTCAAAGGGACATATCCGCGGGTATCAAGAATGACAACCCGCATATGATCCGCGAGTTGCTATAAGAGCAACCCACGTATACATCCATACGCGACTTGCAACAACCGACACTCGCGTATGATCCGCGAGTTGCATATATATAGGGTCGCGGATACGACTTGACATAGTTAAAAAGTCAAAGTAACCAGCTGGATAGATGAGGAATGTATTTTATAATAAGCCCATCTATAGTGTTTTGGGAAACCCTCAATCCATAGATGTCCTTTTGTGTGCCAACATGAGGGATGTCGGCACTCGGACGGAGAGGTGCCATTCAGGTGGATAACAATTTCTAATGCAAGCTGATTTTCTGTCCCATATATATTGTTGATGTTTGATTTCAGATATATATTGCTAGATTCCTTAGTCACTAGCATAGATTAGTAGATCATATTCTGGTTGCTTTGATCTGTTTCATGTTGAACTCTTTTGCAGGTACACAGGTGAACTATCAAAGCCTTGCATTCCAGATATCTATAGCGTCTAGGGAGAGTTATCAACCTCTGTGATCTATTTGTTCTGGATCTGAACCATTCAGAGCAGCGGAACACCTTGTTGTCCGCAGGAGGTGAAATATTCCGAGCAACAAATCCGACGACTCCACTAGGGAGTAGTTGTATTCAGTTGTTATGATCGTCCTCAGTTTGCAACTCTTGTCCGAATCCAGGCTCCGTTTTCTTCAACTCTTTACAGTCGGATCTACTTTATGATTTGTATTATTTGGGTTTGAAATTTCCAGATCTGTTCAGATATGATTTATTTCGGTTTTTTATGCTCTGTTACCATATTCAATTCGACAGTATTCACCTTGATCTGGTCTATTTTTGATCTGATCCATTGTTCTCCTTTTGTTTTGGCCATCTACAGGGAACTGCAGCGATGCTTTGTGTGAGGTGCGGTGCCACCACCTGAACACAGTGGACAGTAAGTGGTGCCACCTCCTGTATCCGGTTAGCAAGGAGCGGTGCTGCTTTGGAAACGCCCTTACAACACCTACAAAGCGCGATACCAGGTAGGCATTAATCTAAAACTCTTTTTCCTCTTTTTTCTTTGTAAAAATATGGAATTTTGATTGCTTTCAGTTCTGTTATTAGGCTTGTGTTATTGAATCTGATGTGTGTGGCTTGCTGCTTTGATGGTTAAGATTGATTTTGAGTGGAATTTCAAAAATTTGTTTAGTCTTTTTTATTGTTCATCCGCTTCTTGCTTGTTGGTTGTGCTTAAAGAAGGATTTCTTGTTTTCTGAAAGTTGGGGTGTTCATTGAACTCTTTTTTCGTTGCATATACTAAAGGAAGAACATTATATTAGCTTCTAGATTTCATTTCTTGCTTGCATAGTAAACTTCTTTTTCTTCCCTTCAAAAAAGAAAAGTTTTGCTTGAGATTAAGACATCATATTTGAGCGTTGGATTTGGGTTTTCTGATTGGATTCATAAGCTTTTAGGACCTTTATGATCTTTCGTCTCTCATGCATATAGGACTATCCCAATCAACAAAAAAAAAATGGTAGTTTTAAGTTAGATTTGCTTATGTTTTTAAGAAATTTGAAAAGTTAGAGTGCATTGGCATATAGGTGTGCTTGGTTTTGTTCTTTTAGGAAAAGAGATTCTCACCCTTCCCATTTGCTTTCGGAAAGAAGAATTTGGTTTGTAGAAGTATTTGCTTGTCTTTGATTTGATGTTCATGATTGTTGAATGGAATGATTATTTTTGGTTTTGAAACAAAAGGAAAAACACTCTCTTCCCTCCCGTAAGTAGGCATATTGAACGGTAAAGTGAACATTTGCACGAGCATACTGCATGGTTTTACTTTTCTGTCAGAACATCATGCATTCACCTAACCGTACAAGTTAAAATCAATGGTAGTTGTAGGTTAAAATTTATGTAGTAAATTGAGTGATAGGTTAGAGACGTGTTCGGGCGTCATAAAGCATAGGAGTTGTCGTTATTTGTTAGCATTACATTCCGGGACTCACGCGGTTCTTCCACGTACTGTCGATATATCGAACGACCTTTCACGTACTCTTGAGGTATATAGAAAGGTGCTTCACGTACTAGATTGTATATTGGAAGGCCCCTTGTGTACGGTTATGCATTAGACAACACTACTGCCGATTCGAGCTCCCACGTACCTTGAGTATATCGGGAGACCCCACTTGGGTACCTTATCTATTTGAGAAAATCCCTTTGGCCGTCTTGTTTGGAGCCATACACCGAAAATAACATTCGGGGAGATTACTACACACATACCCTTGAGGTATATCGCGAGTGGCACCGGCTTGACGATCCTAGTGAGAGACCTGACTTTTGAACTCCTCATATCATTTTAAGTCTGCTTGTTTTGACCTATAGTTTGAGTAGGGAAGTCTGTGTTTTTTCTAGATTTTCAAACCCTAGGTTAGATAGGAACTGTACACACTGGCTGAGTTAAGACAGTCCAGGAAAGTACGGGGCTTGCCACCCGATTTTACTTCTGTTTCAGAAGGAAATCCAATGGAAGCTATCGACCAAGGAGCTGCTACCACCTCCCAAGTGGGAGATAATGTGGTGGTGGAAAGTGGAGTACCGTATTCTTCACATTCGCCTCCCTTGGTCCAACAGCCTTCCCGTGAGGATTCATCGCTCCATCCTCCCATGGAAGATCATGTTGATGATACCCGTTCGGAATTTGGTCCTAACGATCCTTTTTGGGAGACACATATCAGACAGACCATTGCCTCATTTGACACTCATGTAAGCTCTCCTGAAAGTGAAGAAGAACGCAGGCAATACCATGCTGCTATCCTCCATGCATAGGAGGTAGAAAAACATATTGACAACCTATTAGGCCCTTCACCAGTTCGTTCCACTTTCCTCCCTGTGGGATATCGTTCACTAGCCGATTCTATGAGTCCCATTGAACCGATTATAGATCGTCCATTGACAACCCACAGCCCAGGTCAAATTTCCACCCCTCACACCTCTCATGTTATGTCTGATCCAAATTTGCCCAGATCTTTTGCATCTGGGGCCCAACCTTCAATTCCTGTGTTTTCAGTACCTTTGAATGCCGGGGGGCAACCCCTTGCACGACCTACATTATCTGATCCCAGAGTTGTACCTGGTCAGGAGCAGACCTCTAACATAGAAACATCTACAGTTTTTGTCCCTCCCACCCACATTACTGTGGTAAATCCCCTGTCTAGTTCAGGTCAGCCCTCCGGGGCACAACCTGTTGCCATTCAGTCTTCTAGTGGTTATGGTTATCAAATACCTGTAGGTAATCATCTATCTAATCCTATTGGAATTCCATTTCCTAGCAATACTTTCATGCCATGGGGGAAACCCAACTGGTCTTACATGCTAGCCATGGGAGGGATACCCATACATACTACGGGAGGTGCGGGAGGACCGCCTTATGGAGGTCCTCCCCATGGGGTACCTAATGGTCCTTGAGGGCCTGGCGGTCCTTCTCATGGTCTTGGTGGTCCTAGTGGTCTTGGGGGACCTGGTGGCTTTCCTCCTTATGTCTCGGGAGGGTCTGGTGGCCCTCCACCTAGTGGTTTCGGTGGCTCTGGAGGTTTTCCACCTCCTGGAGGTTCCGGAGGATCTAGTGGTCCGCCTCCTAGTGGTCCTGGTGGTATTGGTGGTCCTGGCGGTCCCGGTGGCTCTAACGGTCCTCCTCCTGGAGGCCTTGGTTTTCCTAGTGGTCCTAATTCCGGAAATCAACCCCCCATGGGCGGATTTCTCGGTAGTTCTTCCTCACAGCAACCTGTTTATCAGTCAACCTATGGCCCTATTGGTAATTTCATGCCATATCAATATTACCAGTACATGCATCCCAATAGACAGTTACCTTTCCTTGCAACTTTGGACTTGCCTGATTTGTCCAAGTTGATTAATGATCCCATTCGACACAATCCCCTGTGGCCTCCCATTCCGGTAAAGTTACCATCAGACATTCCAAAATTTGATGGGAAGCAGGGTGAAGATCTGTAGAACGATGTTATGACTTTTCATTTGTGGTGTTCCTCGAATTCCCTCATGGATGATTCCGTCCGGTTATGACTCTTTCAGCGAAATTTGACCGGTACAGCCGCGAAATGGTATATTGAACTCCCACAACACTCGTTTGTGGATTTTGGCTCGTTGGCAACCGTATTTCTTATGCACTTTTAGCTCCTTATTCGTTATGAAACGGGCACTGATCTTTTAACTTCTCTATGACATAACACCTCCACCCACATTTCTGACCATATTCATGAGTGGAGAAGGCAGAGAAGACTTATTAAGGCCCCTATTCCGTATCAGTTTTTAGCTGACTAGTTCACTAAGTCCTTGTTGCCTCCTATTGACCGAGATGTGGCCATGGTTGTGCCGTTACCGAAGAGAAGGCTATTAGTCGGGCTCAGTACCTAGACTTGGTCTATTCCCAGTCCTGGACTCTTTATGACCTGATTCCTCAAGCTCCTTGCTCCAACACTGACCCTGCCAAGCCGACAGCAGAAGTACCTGTTGATGGGATTGTTGGTTCAATCCAGTCCCCATCCATAGTGAAACCTGCCAAGCAAACCCAACCTTTTACTCCTTCGACTCCCAAGGTTTCTACCAAGGTCAATTCTATTCAAAGTACTCAAACCTCGGGTAATAAAAAGAAAGGTGAAAATCGAAATAAAAAACCTGGAAACCAACAGGAGACCCCACAATCAACCCATAATGACACCAACACAGGGAAAAGGAAGGCTAAATACCCTTGTTTGTTATGTGGTGGTGACCACTTCTCAAAGGAGTGTCCCCGTCGGGACGAAATCTCCCAATTTTTGAAGTCTAACCCTGCACCTGCAGTACTTACGGATCCCTTTCCCTCTCAACAATAGCTGGTAGACCACATGTCAAACCAGGGTAACTCTAGTTTATTAGAGGAAATTTGTATGATGTCCTCAGATACCATCCATTTGCAAACTCGAAGCCAGAATTATGATAAACCCGCAGATAAGCAAGAAGATCAATCTTCTTCAGGGAAAGCTCCCTCTGCTAGTTCTCCGGAATCCTCGTCTAATGTTCCCTTATCTATCGAGAAGCCTACTCTTGACATGATTTTGCGCCCACCAAAGAGTACTCTTCGAAAGGCCTTCTTTAATCCCAATGCCCAAGCTGCTCAATTCTATAATGTGGTTGAGGACCTCGCTCAGGCACCTTGTGCGATGTCTACCCTGGAAGTACTCCAAATTTTTCCTACACAACGCAAGAACTTGTTGACTGCAATAGGAGCTGTAGACCCGGATAACACTAACTTGATTCACTTCAATCTTGAGAACTATAAACCTAGATTAACACATAGACTTGCTTTTTAGATCATTACGAAAGTAGTGGGAAAGAAAGTATTTCGAATGGTACTAGATAAATGAGCTTCGACCTCGATGTTATCTCTGACTTATTGGAAAGCTCTAGGCTCTCCCGAGCTTGTTACATCACCTACGACCCTTAAATCCTTTAATGGACAGGGATTCCAACCCCATGGCCTCATATCAGCCCTTGCGGTTGAGCTGGGGGGCAAAATCGTTTCCATCCAAGTAGAAGTGGTAGATGCCCCTCTAGATTATAACCTCATGTTAGATATAAATTTGTTCTATGCCATGAATGCTGTTGCTTCAACAATATTTCGAACGGTCCAATTCCTGTATATCGGGAGAATTGTTACCATTGACCAGCTCGATATCTGTACGCCGAATGTTACTACCTCCACAGCTAATTGTTATCCACCTGAATGGCACCTCTCCGTCCAAGTGTCGACATTCACTATGTTGGCACACAAAAGGACATTTATGGATTGAGGGTTGCCCAAAACACTATAGATGGGCTTATTATGAACTACATTTATCATCCATCCAGCTGGTTATTTTTACTTTTAAATATGTCAAGTCCTGTACGCGACTCTTCTTATATGCAACTCGCGTGCTATACGCGAGTGTCGGTTATTGCATCTCGCGTACAGATTTGTACGCGGGTTACCCTTAGAGAAACTCGCGTGTCATACGCGAGTTGCCAGTATTGATACCCGCGTACACCTTCCTTTGACATTAAAAATAAAAACTCGCGATTACTTGAGATTTGTTAAGCCCTTAACCTTAATCACCTTAACTGTCTCAACCTCCTCAACCTTCGAAACTGCCTTATTTCACCAAGTATAAATACAAGCCTTGGGGAGGGTGTTAATCACATACACTTGGAGAGCAAAGTTATGCTAGTGGAGTCTATTCAGAAGTCTTTGGAGCAGTGGAACTCAGAATCCTTTGGTTGTAGAGGAGTCCTTGTATCAAGCGTTGGGTTGTAATCTGAACTCTTTCATTATTGTTAATAAAGAGAATCCTTCTTCCATATGTGTCTTGAATGTCTCTCATATATTGTGGTTTGATAAATATTTATGATTCAACACTCTGTATATGATTTATCTAACCTGTTTATATATATGTATCATCTTGTATTTGGAGGATTGAATCTTGACAGGTGAAGGAGAAACATCCCTGAAGACTTTGGAGGAGAAGCAGAGCAGAAGAGGACAAAGCTAAGATCAACCGTCGTGTATCGGGTGAGTCTTTCCTATCCTCCTGTTTCCTTTACTGCACTCTAGAGTCGATTGCCTGCAAGTTTCATGAGTATGTTGGTAACCCTAGAACTTCGGTTATAAGGTGTTTATTCCTGTACAATAGAACTGGCGACCATACTGGGGAGCCCGGATTGTTGTAGGTTGTTTCTGTCACCCCTGACCAGTCTTTGCTTTGAAGTTTGTGTGTAGTCTTTTATCCTGGTTCATACTTATCACAGTGTTTGAAAGTCTTGTGGATTTTTCTTATTTTTTGAGAATTTTTTTGTACATGTACGCGGGTTGCTCTTTTGCACAGTCGCGTACAGAGGCCTGCATACGCGGGTTGCTCTCTTGGATAGTCGCGTACAGTACGCGAGTTGCCCTTTTACACAGTCACGTACAAGCCTGGAAATAGGGATTTTTTAGGATTGGGTTTGCTTGTCCCTCTCTTTGTGTAATTCCTATTTGTTAGTTGGCTTTCTTTATGAATACTGTGCTGTTTGTCTGAAGACCTTTGGTGACCACACTTTGTGCTTTTTCAAAAGCCCTTGGGTTTCTTTTGTTTGGATCGTTTTCTGTTTGCATGTTGAAGTATCCTGGCCTGTTTGGGTTATAGGGTGAAGTGTCTCTGTCTAGATCAGTGATCAGGGTTTTGGGCATTGTTTTCCAGTCTATCTTTTTGATAGTAGTTGGTTTCTCACTTACCTTTATGAGTTTGTGGTGATATTTTGTCATTGTGTGTACCCAAGCTAGGGTTCCTAGTCTCCCTTTGTTGGTTGATTCTTGGTTCTTTTAGCCTGTTTACTTCAGTTTGTTTGTTTTATACAGTTGATTAGATCCAAGTATACTCAAGTTTAGTGCATTTTAGGTGCATGGTAGAGTTTGAGCAATTTTAAAAAGTGAAAAGAAAAACATTGTCAAGCTTTTGCATAAGTAGTTTTCATTTCAGTTTTAAAATATAATCTCAAAAACTACAAAAAACATAGGCTTAGTTTCTTTTATCGTTTGCATTAGTTCATCAATATATGTTTACAAAAAAGAAAAAGAAGTTTTCTTTAATAGTGGTAATTTGCTTTGAAAAATACACCTTTACTTTTATTTATTTCTTATCGAGTCAAAAACACCATAAGTACATCACTCCATTTCCTTCTGAGTAAGAAACAACCCTTTAAAATGAACAAAATAGTTAAAATTTACTAGTAATTTTTGTTTTTAGGGGCCTTTCACCTACTAGCTTAGGCTAGACTTGTGGGATAGGAAGTGTAAACTTCCCATAAGTTTTAAAATTCAAACGTAGTGGACCTTTCTTTAGGTAAATCCTTGACTTTATCGATTGTATCTGGGAAGCTCCTCTCAAACGGGAGTCAAGCACGAGGCCGCGTGGAGGCATGGACTGAGGAGATAACCCTCTGATTCCTTGTCAAAACGTAAATAAGGACTTTTACGCATCTGGGGATTCTGTCCTAGACAGAGTTTCGGGCTCAGCTACCATGCCCATGCGTACGAGTCAGGCTTGCGACTGTCCCCCCAGACTGTTGGTATAACTAAGGTAGCCTTTAGTCTCTTAACATTTAGGGTTCATACCTAGGTAAACCGGAAGGCTATTTCTGGTTCACCTTTAATGGGCTTGGAAGGTAACCTTTGTTGTAAGTGTAGGAGGGCGGTTGGGTGATTCCTCCGCTTGTGCCTAAGAACCACTTGAAGGACGCCAAGTAATCGTTCATCAGCTTTCTTCGGGAAAGTACATCTTTCACCCTTGTTTGATTGTTTGAGGCTTTAGGATTTTTATAGTGTATGCTCTGTGGTTTTGCCTGTGTTTAGTTGGTCTTAGGGTGTGATTTGTCAAATTTTCAATCGTGGAGGACCAACCTATTAGAAGGTCAAGAAGGTTGAGAAACCTTCCTCCTCTCATCACATTGGAGCCTCCACCTCCACCCCAAAGGCGGAGATTGGACACGGACGGTTCATTTGAACCGGTAGGGATAAGTGAAGTTCTAGGTGAACCAAAACTTATAGCTAACCGTTTTGATCTTGATACAGTTGAGATAGAAGACTTGCAGACTGACGAGTTTACAAGAAAATTTAACACACCCTTGACTGATTTAAACGATCCTGTGATCGTTCAGGTTAGACCTTTTGATTCACCTGTTTTAGGTGTCCCTGTGGGTAGGATCATGTCTTCTGCGGAAGAAAATCCTTTTTTGTTCACCTCAGCCGTTCCGGTTGAAGGGGTACTACCTCCCCAAGTAAGTGCCCCCAGATCTAGTATACCTTCTACACCTTTGAGTCCAGCGAGCCGCTTGGTTCAACCACCGGTTCACACAAACCTAGCAGGTACTTCTGGTGACATGGTTATTGGGATCCCCAGTATACCTACTATTCCTTCTTCCTTTCCATATACTACCCAGAGCGGTCCGGTAGGATCCTCGGCGTTTGTCCAAGGATTCCCTTGGAATGGGGGACACATTCCCCCATCCACTCCATATGTAGGGACATCACCTTCCTATGTAAGAGTGCAGTTTGGGAACAATACCTCTTATGGGAAAAATTTCCAAACTCCGATTTCGGTTCCGTTTATGAGCTCTCCCTTTTCATTGTCCAGCGGAGGGATACCGACTCCTGTCTTTCAGGCCCCTGTTTCTATGGGGACGGCCCGAACTTCTTCTACTGCACCTCCCACACATAATCCTGTGGCTTACGGATGGAATCCATTTCAGAGTAATCTACCCACTTCGCAACCGGTGGCACGGGGCAACCCCACTTTTACCTATGGGCATTCGGGGGCAGGTCCCTCTAATCCCCAGGCTGGCACATTTACTACCCCGGTTCGACCCAAACTTTCGTTCTTGGCAACCTTAAACTTGCCAGATTTGTCAAAATTGATGAATGAACCGGTGAGGCATGACCCTTTTTGGCCACCTGTTCCCACCAAATTACCATCGGACATCCCTAGATTCAAAGGCAAAGTTGGCGAAGATCCCAGGGCTCATGCCACCACATTCCATTTATGGTGTTCTTCGAATTCACTGAATGAAGATTCAGTTAGGTTGAGGCTGTTCTAGAGAACCTTAATAGGTACCGTGGAAAAATGGTATATTGAAGTGCCTTCTGCTGCTTTCAGTAGTTTCTGGGACTTGGCTAGTGCATTTCTTAGCCACTTTCAACTTCCAGACCGATATGATTTCGGAACAGACTTGTTGTCTACTTTTAGGTAGAACAAGGCTACCCGCATCTCGGATCACATCCAAGAGTGGAGGAGGCAAAAGAGCCTTATAAAAGCCACTATTCCTCCTGAGTTCCTTTTAGAGTGGTTCCTTAAATCACTGTTACCCTACATATCTAAGGACGTATCCACCTCAGGAGTGACGAACGAAGAAGAAGCCATTCTCAGGGCCCAGAAACTGGATTTGATTTATTCACAATTTGGGATCTTGTATGAGATTATCCCTGAGGCACCAAGGCCTACGCACAATGCGAAGAAGCCTAAGCCTGGACCCCATGCCGATGGTGTGGTTGGGTCCGTTAACTCTCCCACCATAGAATATTTGGCTAAGCAACTTCATCAGTTGTCTGTCAAGCAGTCTACGGCGGAGGCAGCAAAGGCTGCCCCCTCCCCCCAAAGTGCAAATGTTTTTGCACAAACCTCTCAGAAGGGCAATCAGCAGCCCGACGGGAAGAAAAAGAAAGGAAAGAAGGGAGAGGTAAACCAAAACAAGCAAAAGCCCGCGAACAATGCTGATGGGGGCAAGAAAGAAAATAAGAAGGTCAATTTCCCGTGTAAGTTGTGCCACGAGGACCACCTTACTCACCTTTGTCCCGTTATGGATCAAGCCCAGAAGCTGCTTAAAGCTCAACAACCGGCTGTCCTGAAGGATCCTTTTCCCCAAGGACAGAACTCTGCTTCAGCTTCTAATGTAGCAGGGGGCACTCAAAGTGCCCCTGACCCTAACTATATCAACATGGTTCGATCCTTGACTTTGTTGCAGACAAGGAATAAAAATTATGAGAAAGAGACTCTTGAGAAGGGTAAAGCTGTAGGTGAAACTTCTAACCCTCTCACAATAGAGAAGCCTGCTGAAACTATGTTGAAGATACCGAAAGGTGTCTTCAAGAAGACCTTGCATAACCCTAACGCTAGGGCTGCTTCAAACTACTCCGTGGTTGAAGATTTAGCTCAAACCCCGTGTGCAATGTCAGCTTTAGAGGTGTTACAGAGTTGTCCCGCTCAGCGGGATGCCCTCTTAGCAGCTTTAGGCAGCATGGACTCATCGAGTGTCATGGAGAAATTTCATTTGTCTGATGTTAAAATTCGCCTGCCTTACCATGTAGCCTTATCAATAGATGTCATCCATGGTGGTAAGACCATTGGAAGGGCAGTTGTTAATGAGGGTGCTTCTACATGTGTTATGTCCTTTACCTATTGGAAAGCTCTCAGATCCCTAGAGCTGGTCCCGTCAAACACTTTGCTTACCGCTTTTGATGGAAGGTCCTTCCGTTCGCATGGTATCCTGTCGGCTTTTGAAATTAAGTTGGCAGGAAAAGCAGTGTCTGTTGAAGTAGAAGTGATTGATGCTCCTTTGGACTACAATCTGCTTCTGGGAAGGAACTGGACTTATGCGATGTCTGCTATTGCGTCGGCCGTTTTTCATGTAGTGGTTTTTCCACATGAGGGAAAGCTGGTTACTATTGAACAACTTGATTATACTCGAAAAGGTCGTTTAGAGTCTAATGAGTCCACTGTGCCATTGGTTGATCAGGTCAAACCTACTGCACAAAGCTTGGGGGCTGGAATGTACACATCACTGATGGGCACGTTTGATCTTCCATCCCCGGTTAATTATATTGGTTCTACTAGTGTGGGGAAGTCCATAGCTACGGTTGTCGATAGGACTGATCCTTGGGTTCTCCCAACCCCCCATGAACCGGAAGTGCCCGTATCGGCAGTGGAGGTAGCTTATCAAGCTATCACTCAAGCCACTGTTGATCCCATTCCAGATCCTCTAACAGTCTCGGAAGATCTGGAAGAAGTCTATTTGCCCGCATGGGCGGAAAAATCTTCGCACTCTATAGATTGTTTAGACATGGTTTTACCTTCTGATGAAGCCATTCTGGAAGCCATGAGTGGACATGGTAAGATTTGTGAGGATATTCATCATCGATCCTATTTTCTTCTAGAACTAAGCAGAATAGAAGATCAAGAGTTTCGTTTGAGACTGTCAGAAGATGTTGATATACCTATCAATCCCTTGCCTAGGGAAGGAATGTTTGCCGAGGGGAATATGGCAAATATTTCCGCCACTATACCTATTAACATCTCTGTGAACCTTGATGTCGTGGAAAACATATATATAGGTGCAAATTGCTCTCCTGAAGAGATTGCCATCTATATTGCCCTTTTTAAGGAATTCCGCGATGTTTTTGCCTGGTCATACGAGGAGATGCCAGGCATAGATCCATCGATTGTTGAACATGAAATCCGAACATATCCTGATGCCAAGCCGGTTCGACAAAAGTTAAGACCTGTTAACCCGCGCAAAGCGACGGCTATGAAGGCAGAAGTTGAAAAGCTATTGAAGGCTGGTTTTATCTAACCCATAGCTTTGACTAAATGGGTATCCAATCCTGTTCTTGTTGATAAGAAGTAAGGGACTATTCACATTTGTACAGACTTTAGAGACCTCAATAAATCCTGTCCTAAGGACAACTATCCCACACCATTTATAGACCAGATCATAGATGCTTGTGCGGGAGGTGAGGTGTTTTCGTTTATGGATGGTTTCTCCGGATACAATCAAATTCAAATAAAACTGGAAGACCAACATAAAACTGCTTTCATTTGTCCTTGGGGTACCTTCGTGTACAAGAAAATACCCTTTGGATTGAAAAATGCTGGGGCAACCTTTCAACGGGCTATGAACTTTGCTTTCCATGATATTAAAGCCATTGTTGAACCATACCTTGATGATCTGCTCGCACATTCTCGTAAGAGGATTCAACATCCAGATCATTTACGGTTAATATTTGAGAGATGCAGACATTATAAAATCCGCTTGAATCCCCACAAGTGTGTATTTTGTGTTGAGTCAGGAAGATTACTCGGGTTCATTCTCTCTAGTAGAGGCATTCAGGTGGATCCTTTGAAAGTTGAGGCCATTGTAAATCTGCCTCCTCCTCGTTCTCTCAGGCAAATTCAAAGCCTGCAAGGAAAGTCTAATTTTCTTTGACGTTTTATTGTTAACTATGCCAAGATTACTAAGGGTTTCATGTGCCTCCTCAAACAGGACACCCCATTTGTATGGGATGAAACCGCACAACTTGCTTTCGAGGCATTGAAAAAAGCTTTGCTGTCAGCACCCTTATTACGTCCACCAGATTATTCTAGGGATTTTATATTATATCTGGCTGCATCGGAGTCGACCATTGGGGTAGTACTAGTCTAGGAGGACGATAAGCTTGTAGAGCATGTCGTTTATTATCTTAGCTGTGCTTTGGCCGGACCTGAACTTAGATACTCCCACGTTGAGAAATTAGCCTTAGCAGCTGTTTATGCTGTGCAGAGGTTACGTCACTACATTTTACTGAGGACCACCACAGTAGTGGCGGATGTGAATCCATTCCAATATGTTTTTATCCCGACGGATTGTTGGGGGAAAATTTAACAAATGGATAGTCATTCTCCAAGAGTTTGACTTGGATTTCCAGTCCGCTAAGTCTAAGAAGTCCTTAGTTTTTGCTGAACTTATAGCAGAATTTCCTACTGAAGAAGATGTAGTGGTTGAAGATGACTCATTCCCAGATGAACACATCTTCTTGATATCCACCTCTGATCCTTGGTATGGAGATATTCTTATATATCTCCAGACTTTGAAGTACCCTACAGCTTCCTCAAGGGAGGAACGACGTAAATTACGCCTTCATGCGAAGAACTACCTCATTATAGGAGATACCTTATATCGATGAGGGGTAGATTCCGTCTTGCGTCGTTGCCTTACCCATGAGGAAGCGGAGATTGTCCTGAATGATTCCCATAGTGGAGCATGTGGGGGTCATTTATCTGGGTTAGCAATGGCCCATAAGATATTACGTGCTGGTTACTTTTGGCCCACGATCTTTAAAGATTGTGTGGAAGCAGTGAAGCGCTGTCATCCGTGTCAGCTTTACACCAGGAAAATGCAGTCACATCCTGCTCCATTATTTCCCGTTGTCTCGGTAGGCCCCTTCATGAAATGGGGGATTGATTACGTGACATGCAACCCAGCCTCAGCTGGGGGGCATAAATACATCATTGTCGCTGTTGACTATTTTACAAAATGGGCAGAGGCAATGCCTACTTTTAAAGCCGACGGGGAAACAGTAGCTTTCTTTGTCTTCAATCAGATTATCGCATGGTTTGGTATACCCAAAGTGATTGTCACTGACCATGGCAGTCATTTTCAAAATAACATGATGAAGGAACTGACTACTATGCTCGGATTCAGACAAGAACATTCATCTTCGTACTATCCGCAAGCAAAAGGTCAAGTTGAGGCTGTCAACAAAACTTTAAAAACTATCCTTAAACGTACGATTGATGCAGTTCGCTCTAACTGGCACATCATGCTATATCCTGCTCTTTGGGCTTACCGAACTAACGTAAAAACTGCTATGGGTTTCTCCCCTTTCCAACTAGTTCATGGAGTGGAAGCAGTTACTCCGATTGAGTGTGAAATCCCGTCTCTAAAGATAGCCATTCATGTGTTACCTGATACGATTGAGCTTGAGGAACGTCTGGTACATTTAGAACACCTTGATGAACATCGTAGAGACGCGTTGACTGCTAATCAAGCTCATAAAAATAGGGTCAAAACTCAGTATGATAAATCGGTCAAACCTCAGGTTTTCTCTGAAGGGGAACTTGTCTTGCTTTGGGACCAAGACAAAGAACCCCTGGGGGCAGGAAAATTCAAGGCCATGTGGTTAGGACCTTATGTCGTGTCGAAAGTTTTGAAGAAGGGCGCATATGAGTTAGTTGATTTTGATGGAAATAAGCTGCCTGAGCCTAGAAATGGGCTCTACCTGAAGAAGTACTATGCTTAGGATTAGCACTTTTTCTTGTATTTTTATTGTATGTGTTTTTATGTACATTAGGTTGTCGGTTTTGTTTTTTATATTATCTGCTGGTTGTTGCAGATGTCTTCTGAAAGGTATATAGGGTTTGCTGATGGCGCCAGCCGTCACACTTGTAACCTAGCTTCGGCAGCATGGGTTATTTATTCTCCCTCAGGACAGCTTGTTGCCGCGGGAGGCGCTTGTTTAGGTCCTGCTTCTAACAATGTTGCTGAATATAGGGCTGTAATTGAGCTCCCATGGGATGCTTTGTCACGTGGTATTACCCAGCTTGAGGTCCGTCTGGACTCTCAGTTGGTGGTTTCTCAGCTCAATCGAGCTTATCAGGTACGAAATCCTATTTTATTACGTCAGTCCATGCAAATTTGTTTCTTGGAAAGACATTTTGAGGTTATTACATTCAATCATATTCCACGAAATCAGAATTCATTGACTGACGCATATGCTAATTACATTTTAGATTGGCATCTCACACACATTTTATAAAGATATACAACAAACATATGAATTTTTTTTGTAAATAAAATGTCAACAAATAACAATATATATATATATATATATATATATCTGTTCATAGATAAGTCAAGTCTGATCCTCAGATCCCGTCATATAAAAAATATACAAAAATGTGGATCGTAGTCCATCAAAATGTCCTAGATTCACGCAGGACCACCCCAGTCACTTGGACCACCTTGGTCCCCATGGTCCCTCTGCACTCTGGCTTCCTCAGCCTCCTCAACTTCGGCAGCCTCCACAACCTCTATATATATAAACACCGCTCCGACCACTCGCCTGAATAGACGTAGCCAGACCGGTGGAACTCCAACTATGAACTCCTGCATGGTAGTCGGTATATGCTCTATCCGCAAGGTAGGTACTCTTTGGGTCAGCCTGGCCAGCTTCCCCTCTAGAACCTTGATCAGTCCCGGGTCTTCGCCTATGACAGGATGAACAAACATGCGTGGGTGCCCTTCAGGGCGGACCGGTCCAATATCTGCATTTTGATACATTTATAGGATTAAGACTTGTACATATGTATATATCTATTATTTTAAAATTCATAAAAATTTAAAAATTATTTACCTAGCTCGCCCCATGCTCCTCTTGGAGGGAGGACAAGGTCTGGGTAACCTCAAAAGTCCATACCGACATATGGAAACTGCTCCAGTGCTGGTAGCTGTCGTTCTCACCAGGTATAGAAATCATCATCGTATACATTATGTATTGTGTCTCCTCCTCCTTGACAGACTCAAGATGTCTCCCCACCTGCTCAGCCTCGGATGACGTGGATATTTGACCGGTAGAGGTATGGCAGGGCTCAATGCTGGTACTCTCTCTCAAAGAAGGCTACTAATATGCTCGCATAACCAAAGTTTTTCTGCCTTCCTCTCTTGTAATCGGACAATTGTCTCTTCATGATAGGGACAACTCCCGAACACCAATCATAGAGAGCACCACGAAAACAATCAACTGCCAGCCTCATTTGGTTCCGTGTAGCCAAATGTAAAGAAGAGGATCCTGAAATCCTCACGATGGTGCTAGCAAGTACCTGTAGAGTAAAGTCACGGATATGTACAACAGGGACGCAGCTCCCTCTCTTTTGAGTACCCGGTGTGCAAAATACATCTATATAGTTCTGGACACTTAAGGGGTCACCGCCCCTGCCAGTGCCCTCTAAGTTAACCGGTGCTCCTCGACGTGACAGACCAATTATGAAATACATGTCCTTAGTGGTAATCTCCAAGGTTTCACCCTGTAGGTTGAACATCCCCAAATCATGATCCCAATAATTTACCATGAACTCAAGTATGCGGACATTGGCCCGCATGGGCAATGTGCAAAAGAATTTGAGTAGCCCACTTGTTCGCAATGCATGTATAGTTGGCGCACTTTGGAGCGCTGCTTGGTCCATTATTTCATACTCTCTTTCCCTCCATTCCAGAACCATCATTTCACCTAGCAAAACAAGTATTTTGATTCAGTAATTCCATATAAAAATTCAATTTTTTTTGGACTATCTTTAGCCTTTTGTCCTTCACGCAGCACACGCGACCGCCTAGTTAGACATGTCGCGTACTGTACGCGACTATCTATATAGGCAACTTGCGTATAGAACGCATGTATGTGAGTCTTCACACCGTCAACCCGCGTACGTGCCGTGCCATCTTTAGGATGGTTTTAATAATGGAATTAAGACTCAAAATTCATAATTGCTTGGATCAAAATGAAGAGCTCAGGGTGTAGGCTTACCTGCAACTTGTGGAATTCGATTTCGTCAGTTCAAATGTCCACAATGATCGAACAAAGGTAGAATGACAAACTTCCTTTTATGGCTCAAAGTTTCAAATGGTGAGTTTTGTTTTAATTTTCAACTATTTATAGAAATTATATTTCTTTAAATAGGTCTTTTTGTATAGTTTGAAGATTCATTCAACTAATACCATATTTCTTTATGCTTTGGAACAGGTTTTTCACTATTACAAAGTGTTGTTGCCCCAATAGGGTGGTTTTGTTATTTCCAATACATTTTGGCATCTTTATCCAATCCACATTAACCTTAGCATTCAACATTTTGCCACGGACTCTGGTATTATAAGCCATTAGTTCCCTGTTTTTACCATTGTTCTTCCGTGGATAGGCCCCCTTTTTCATGAGTACCTTCCTTTTAAGCCTATGTTGTTCTTTGGTGCTCATGCCGCAACTGTTTCAGGTATAGGGGTATCCTCTTAGCTATTTTTCACGCCAAATAGAGCTTCTTTTGAATCTCTTTTTACAAGCTATCCCTTTATAGGACTCCCCGCCCTTATGGAGTTTCTTTAGGCCCAGGTCTGACTCCTTCAAAACAGACTTGACTGCCGAGTTAACTCATCCGTTCAAGCTCGTTAAGAATATGTGAACGAGCATCCGCATTGGTGGTAGGTTATCTCTTTCTCGGACCATGCAGAATAATACGAGAAATGATCGCTCTCTTTTCTTTTTGAATTGAGAAGAGTATTCTCAGGTATAGGTTTATCACTTTTCCGGACCTGAGGGACTAAATTTATGAAAAAGGAATACCCGGTTTTAGCTTAGTTTTCTCTTTTTCGTGCTCTGGACCTAAACATGAAAAAGATTCCAAGTGTACTTTGTGTCTTTGTCATGCTCGTTAAACACTTAATAACAAAGCAACGAGTTTATTGTTGTAAGCCCCATTTCTCGTAACCAAATGGATCTTTCTGAGTGATCTTGCTTTCCTTCACACTCGTAAAACTCAAGCTATTTTATGCTGTTTTGGAAGTAGCGTTGGGTAGGTGGTAATTTAACCTTTTTCTGACCTCCCTGACTAAGTACAAAAATTTTTCACCTTTTCTTCTATGGAAGTTAAGAGAGTTCTTCTGTGGTATGTTTTATACTTTTTTGGCCTCAGGAGACTAAATTGGACAAAAAAGGACCCCCCTGGAGTCTTCTTTGGAGTTTTCCAGACTCTCTAAATGTGAAAACACCAACTGAGCATTTACTAGTTCGGGCTCATTAAATCCACGCATTAGTGACACTATCAAGCATTATTTTCCCGTCTCTTCAAGCTTGTTAAAAAATGAAGAGGGATCCGAGTTAAATTTCCTGGACTCGTTCAAATTTAACAGGGAAGGTAAGGAAGAAGTTTTCTCTTGTTTTCAGTAATGGCATCCTGTCGTCCTTGAACATAGCACTCTTTGTTTTTTTTCGATATCCATGTTTCAGTGATTACTTTTCCGTTCAGCTATTACTTTGAGTTTCTTACTCCTCCTCTTGTCCGTTATACCTGGGGAATCTGATCATGTCTCCTACATGATAGATAGGTCTAGTTGTTCTATCTATAAGTTAAACGCTGCCTTGGGTCATCTCTGTGTCGTGCTCATTGTTCAAGGACTTTACCCAATGCCTGATCTATAGCCTGATCCCATCATTGTTATATCTGTTATCTATTGTGTCTCCCTTCTTTTTCCCAGTTCCTAGTCACTCTTGTGATCCGTTGGAGGATCTATTGCCTTCCTTATCACAGCATGGTTCCGTTTCAGTACTTCCTGATGACGAAGACCTAGAGTTTTGACGTTCGTACCTCAGGATTCACTTTCATCATTGGTGAATTCCTTTGCTTCAGTTGTGGATTATCACCTATTGATTGACAAACTGTTGAATCCTTTCCATGTTCGACTTCAACTTACCCTTATTCACATGGCTTGGATTGTACTGTTTCTTTGGGATTATTTATGAAGACCTTAGTTCCTCACCTATGGACTAAGTTGCGCAAGATTATGTTCTATTCATCTACACAACTTCCAGATCTTTGAAGACTCATCATGATTGTATATTGTGGTTTTGAACCACCTTTGTAATATACGTGGTTTCATACCCGTATTATATGATGTACTCAAAGATTGTAAAGGAGACAGTGTTCCAGTAAATTGAACATAGCTTCCTCAGATATGACTTTGTATATGACATTACTATGTATTTGTTTCAGGTACTCTCTCTGCTCCATTGGATTTCTGAGTTCTCCAAAGATAAAGATTATAATGTATTTCGGCCATAGTTTCCCTCTGACCTCACACATTAGGGGGCATCTGTTATCCACCTGAATGGCACCTCTTCGTCCGAGTGTCGACATTCACTATGTTGGCACACAAAAGGACATTTATGGATTGAGGGTTGCCCAAAACACTATATATGGGCTTATTATGAACTACATTTATCATCCATTCAACTGGTTATTTTTACTCTTAAATATGTCAAGTCATGTACGTGACTCTTCTTATATGCAACTCGCGTGTTGTACGCGAGTGTCGGTTATTGCATCTCACGTACAGATTTGTACGCGGGTCACCCTTAGAGCAACTCATGTGTCATACACGAGTTGCCAGTATTGATACCCGCGTACTCCTTCCTTTGACATTAAAAATAAAAACTCGTGATTACTTGAGATTTGTTAAGCCCTTAACCTTAATCACCTTAACTGTCTCAACCTCCTCAACCTTCGAAACTGCCTTATTTCACTAAGTATAAATACAGACCTTGGGGAGGGTGTTAATCACATACAGTTGGAGAGCAAAGTTATGCTGGTGGAGTCTATTCAGAAGTATTTGGAGCAGTGGAACTCAGAATCCTTTGGTTGCAGAGGAGTCCTTGTCTCAGGCGTTGGGTTGTAATCTGAACTCTTTCATTATTATTAATAAAGAGAATCCTTCTTCCATATGTGTCTTGAATGTCTCTCATATATTGTGGTTTGATAAATATTTATGATTCAGCACTCTGTATATGATTTATCTAACCTGTTTATATATATGTATCATCCTGTATTTGGAGGATTGACTCTTGACAGGTGAAGGAGAAACATCCCTGAAGACTTTGGAGGAGAAGCAGAGCGGAAGAGGACAAAGCTAGGATCAACCGTCGTGTATCGGGTGAGTCTTTCCTATCCTCCTATTTCCTTTACTGCACTCTAGAGTCGATTCCTGCAAGTTTCATGAGTATGTTGGTAACCCTAGACCTTCGGTTATAAGGTGTTTATTCCTGTACAACACTAATAACATCCCCATGTTAGGTCAGTCCCCTCCTCCTTACCAGTCAATTGGGGTAGGTATGCTGAAGGATTCATCCCTTATGAGGATTTTTCCCTCTACTCCTCCTAATGCGGATACCGCGACAGTCCATATGATCGCCTCATTTGATATTGATCCCCCGGGCACAAATGTTGTTGAGTCCACCTCGTTGAGTCCGCACGAAGCTATGTATGACACCATTCAAACTTGCTCCAATGATCACACTAATGACATTCATTTAGTGGCTTTGGATCCTTACCATTTACCGTACTGGTTAGAACCTTCTCTTCCGGTTCTAGACTATCTCTCTGTGACTTTTCCTTCCGACAAGTCCATCATAGAGATCATGAACACGGATGAGCCCATTTGGGAGGATCACCATCATAGATCCGTGTTCCTCCCCAATAACAGTTCGGGCAGGCATGATTTTGCATCCTTGTTTCCCACTGATATTGTCAACATTCCACAAAGTCCTATATTGTTGCAAGATACAGATTCTGAAGGAAACCTTTGCAACATTACTCAAACGAACCCAATTGACATATCAGCTAAGCCTGATGTTATTGAGCACATTCATGTTGGGCAGAACTGCTCCACAGATGAATCTGAAGCATATAAGGCACTTTTTAAGGAATTCCGTGATGTTTTTGCCTAGTCCTATGAAGAGATGCCTGGGATTGACCCTTCCATTATGGTCCACGAGATTAAAACTTATCCCACGGCTAAACCTACTAGGGAAAAACTTAGGCAGGTCCATCCTAGGAAGGCCATAGCTATTAAAGCTGAGATCGAGAAACTTCTGAAAGCTGGTTTTATTTATCCTGTACCATTGACATAATGGGTATCGAATGTTGTCCCTGTCAATAAAAAATAGGGCACCATTAGAGTCTGTATTGACTTTAGGGATCTAAATAAAGCTTGTCCCAAAGACAACTTTCCTACCTCGCATATCGATCAGATTATCGACAACTGTGCTGGAAATGTCATCTTTTCATTTATGGATGGCTTTTCCAGCTATAATCAGATTGAGATATTACCTGCTGATCAGCATAAGATGACATTCATTTTCCCATGGGGAATCTTTGCGTATAAGAAGTTACCTTTCAGCTTAAAAAATGTTTGCACCACGTTCCAGTGTGCGATGTCCTATGCATTTCACGACATAAAACATATTGTTAAACCATACCTTGACGACCTCCCTGCTCATTCACAGCGACGGGAGGACCACCCCAGTCATCTTAGAGCCATATTCCTGAGATGTCGTCATTATAATATACGGCTCAATCCTCATAAATGTGTTTTTTGCATTGAGACGGGACGTCTTCTTGGCTTTGTGGTATCCAAAGATGGCATTCGGATCGATACTTTGAAGATTACCGCCATCATTAATCTACTAGCCCCAACCACCATCCTTGAACTCCAAAGTTTGCAAGGGAAGGCAAACTTCCTCTGCCGTTTCGTGTGCAATTTCGCTGAGAAAACACACGGTTATATGCGTCTCCTCAAGAAGAACACTCCATTCTTCTGGGATGACCAGGCCCAGCACACCTTTGATAGTCTTAAGCACACTCTGACTCATTCACCAGTGATACACCCCCCGTACTATTCAAAGTATTTTCTCTTGTATATTGCTGCCTCCGCTACCACCATCGCCATGGTTTTAGTGCAAGACAATCTCCACGGTCAGGAGCATGTGATTTATTACGCCAGTGAGAATCTTATTGATTCTGAAACCTGTTATTCACATGTGGAGAAGCTAGCTTTGGCCACGGTCATTGCCGTGCAAAACTTTCGTCACTACATTTTGCTTCACACTACCACCGTATTGGCAGACCAGAACCCGATGTACTACATTCTGACTCGTTAGGTACTCGAGGGAAAGTACTCCCGTTGGATCGTTATCCTTCAGGAGTTCGATCTCGAGTTTGCCAAGGCTACATCAAAGAAATCCTTGGTTTTTCCCGAGCTTATATGTGACCTTCCTTGTGCTACCACGGAATCTGAGCCCAATGATTCATTTCCGGATGAATTCTTGTTCCTTATTAGCACTACTGATCCTTGGTATGGAGATTTGTTGATTTATCTCCAGACCTAGCGTTTTCAGCCGCATCTATCTCACGATGATCGTTGCCGCATCCAGCACCACGTGAAGTACTATCTTATCTTGCATGATACCTTGTATAGACATGGGATTGATTATGTTCTTCGGCAATGCCTCACTCATGAGGAGGCTGAACACATGCTGAATGATTGCCACTTCGGAGCATGTGGTGGTCATTTATCTGGGATGGCTACAGCCCAAAAAATCCTTCGCACTGGCTATTTCTGGCCTTCTGTCTTCAAAGATTGTCAGGAGGCTGTTAAGAAATTCCCACCATGTCAACAATTTTATCCTAAAAAGCACACCCATCCTGCTCCGCTCCACCCCATCATTGTTGTTGGCCCTTTTGCCAAATGGGGGATTGACTTCATGCATTGTAAGCCTACCTCAGCCGGGGGGCATGGTTACATCATAGTAGCCGTGGATTATTTCACAAAATGGGCTGAGGCCATGCCTACATACGCAGAAGATGGTAAGACTACCGCTCTCTTCTTGTTCAATCATATCATAGCTAGATTTGGAGTTTCGCAGTCCATCGTCACTGATCACAAATCCCATTTCTGTAATCACATGATGGAGGAATTGAGTGCCAAGCTAGATTTTTGCCATGAAAACTCTACGCCGTATTATCCGCAAGCTAATGGTCAGGTAGAGGCCATTAACAAAGTTTTGAAAACTATGCTTCATCGGATGGTTGGAGATCATAAATCCAATTGGCATCTCGTTCTTTTTTCCGCTCTTTGGGCTTATTGGACTTCCGCGAAAACAGCTACCGGTTTCACGCCATTCTAGCTTGTCTATGGACTTGAAGCTGTCTTGCCTATCCAATGTCAGATTCCATCTTTACAACTCACCGTCGAACTTCTCCCAGACACTTCCGCAGAGGAAGCGAGATTCTTGTACTTGAATAACCTTGATGAGACTCATAGAGATGCTGCCTTGGCTAATGAGGCACATAAGAAACGCGTCAAGGCGTAGTACGATAAATCCGTCCAACCTCGTGTTTTCAACGATGGTGACCTAGTTTTGACTTATGACTAGAGATAAGACAAGCTAGGAAAGGGTAAGTTCGAGTCTATGTGGTATGGACATTTCGTTATTTTCAGAGTGTTAGAGAAAGGAGCCTATGAGTTGGTAGATTATGATGGGATCCCTTTGGGGCAACCTCGCAATGGGTTGTACCTGAAAAGGCACTATGCCTAGGTCTTCTTGGATGGTATCTTGTATATATGTATATTGATTGACTTTCATTGTGTTTTTAGTATTTTCAAGATGGTTTTGAGTTTTGGTGTCCGCATCTATTTATACCAGGTTTTGGTCATGCAGATGGCTTTCTAGGGCTTCGCTGATGGTGCTTGCCACCACACCTTGAATTTAGCCTCGGCTGCTTGGGTTCTCTATTCCCCAGCTGAATATTTGGTCAGTTCAGGAGCGGTTTGCTTAGGTCTCGCTACTAATAACATCGCCAAGTATGAATTAGTCATCGGTCTTCTGACTGAAGCTGCCTCCTAGGATGTCTGTGATCTAGTAGTTTTGATGGACTCTCAGCTCGTGGTTTGTCATTTAAACCATGTTTACACCATTACAAACCCGGTGCTCCTCCGCCTCTTTCAGAGGGTACGTTTGTTAGAAAGGTCATTTGAAACCATTACATATAGGCATATCCCTAGGGAACATAATGTAGTTGCTGATTCATTGGCTAATTACATCCTAGATTGGCATATTGCCCATTCATGACGTTAATTAAACATGGTACATTGTAAATAAACATTTAAAAGACACATAGAACTCATAGAAAATGCATTCATCTATTTGAAACGTATAAACATCATGTAAAAGTCTGTATATATATATACAAAAATTTTACAAAAAATAGGTCCCAAGACCTCATCTGAAGCGCATAGGCTTTCAGGAAAAATCATCATACAAAATCCTGAAGCTATAAGCTTTCAGTATACATGTCTCATCCACTAGTGGTGCTCGTGATAGCACATCACTGCTCGAGCCACCCTGCGTAGCAGCCTGCTGAATCTGCCTGGTACCCCCGATGTAGATCTCTGATATCTAGCCGGGAGGTCATATATGTTAGCATCTGGGATGTCCAGAGTCAACCTCTCAAGGTTCTCCTCTAGCTCCCCGGTGACATCATCACCCTATGGCATGAAGCGAGCTCCAACTCGCCTATCTAATGTAGATTCTCCTCCAGGCCTCGCTGCTCCAACATCTGCATGAAGACAAATAGGTCTCGTCACTTATCATAAAAATATAAAACATAAAAACATAAAAAACACTTTCCATGATTAGGGTTTCTTGTTTCGTACCAATGTCTCCCCACTGCCCTCCAGGCGGGAGTGGTAGGTCAAGATCACCTGTAAAATCTGTGCCCGCATAGGCATAGTCCTCAACCATGAGCATCTGATCCCACAACCATCTGAAGAACACGTCACCGAACTTCACCGTGCCCCTGCCTGCTCCTGTGCGAGCCATGATCTAGACCCACCTCAGCATGCGAGGGTCCTGTGCTCTCAGACTCTGAAAAGTCACTTGGGGCCTCATCTGGGGACCCGCTCAAAGATGAAACAAGCTAAGATGGAACCAAAGCCGAATTGCTTCAGCTCTCCTTGCCGACATTTAGTCAGCTGATATTTGAAGATCGGAAGCAATGCTTCTGCCCAGTTGAACACCGTAGGTGCCATTGGCACTAGGGCATACAGCATGTGTGCCCTGGAGGCCTGATGTACACCCTGATTCCTTGCCACCCTCTGCATGGTGAATAGAACAATCCGTAGAGCCCTGTCTGTCACTGCCCTAATGGGGATTTCTTCCCCGATGTACCTATACCTGGTGCACAGTGTCGATCTATAAGCTCTCTAGTGGTAATGTCCCCACCACGAGAACCTGTCAGTGAGATAGGGGTACCCCGTCTCGATAGGCCAGTCAAGAAGTAGATATCCCCTACCTCCACTGTAAGTATATGTGCCCCCACCTCGAAATACTGCTGTTCTGGATTCCACATTCTCAGTATGTGTTCCAGTAGTCTCTCGTGGGACACCATGCTTGGTGTTTGGAAGAACTTTAGAAGTCCAGAGTCCTGGAGTGCGGCAATGCAGACCGTATCCCTTTCAGCAGCGACATCCTCGTCATCATGTGTTCTTTCCTTCCATATCACCATATTTTGGAAGCCTAGACTTGCCAAAATAACAATGGTATACATCAATATCATCCTTAAATCATTATAAATCAAAAGAATGAGTTGATTTTGCATATATCATTGGTTAAATTTCTCCACGGCCGGCACCACCCGTCCATCTTGATCTTGGCGCGGTTCTTGGGAGGTACCGCCTATCCCGCAAGGGGTAGCCGCGGCTCCTGCAAATAGGATTTTAGGGCTTGCCAAATAGGCCTAAAACCCTATCAAATCCCAAAATACAAGCTATGAAATGAAAGAAGAAGGTCTTAGCTCTTACCTACAATTGACGAGGCTGAAAACGAACGGTGGAAACTCCCGGTATCAGCTGTGGAAGATCTGGCTAAAAAACACTCCAAGTGCTCTCTGCTAGAGGTAAATAGTGAAATGTTTGATTTTTTACTATTTACTTGCCTTATATAGACATTTTTTTGGTCTGACTTAGTATAGTTTTGATATTACACCATGTTCTGGTCAAAATCTATTTATCGTAATCCTGCAATGTTGATTTTGGATGCATTTAACACTTGTTGATGAGTCGTTTGCAGGTTGACTTTAGTGAAAGCTTTGGAAAGTTTGTTTATGACTTTTTCATACTTTCACAAAACGAAAAAGGTCTTTGAGCGTTTATTACGATACTTTGTCACGCTCGTTAAAATCTAGTATCAAAGTTCCGAGTCCAATTCATGTTTCTTCCCAGGCTCGTAAAATACAACATTGTGTAAAGAAACATCATGGAGTCTTCTTTTCACATCTTCTTTCAGACTCCTTAAACATGGAAATATTGTCGAGTCTGTCTCCGAATCTTTCCAGGCTCGTAAAAAGTGACATTGTGTAAAGAAACCTCATGGAGTTCTCTTTAAACCCTTTTCAAGCTCCCTAAATACGAAAAGATTGTCGAGTGATCTTGTCTTCTTCACGCTCGTTAAAGTATTTGAAGAGTCGTCTATCCGACGGTAGGTTATCTCTTTCTCAGTTCGGACAGTACTATTTACGAGAAAGGAACACTGCAGCCAATCATGACTGGAAGAGTTCTCTAAGGTATGATTTTATACTTTTTCGGGCCTTAGAGACTAAATTATACGAAAAAGGACCCCCATGGAGTCTTCTTCTGTATTCGTTCAGACTCTCTAAACATGAACAATACCGAGTTTTCTTTCAGTGGACTCGTTAAAAATTAAACATTGAGAGACCCATTTTGGGAACGAACCCATCCTCTCTCAGGTTCGTAAAACATATGGGACTTGACTTGTCTTCTGACAAGCTATATCGAGTGTTTGTTAGCCTCTTTGAACTCGTAAAACCGAAAAGAGGCACTCATCGAGCATGATGGGGGAAATGGGAAAGGGAATCATTTTGCAAATAATGGCAGTTGTTTGTCGTTACCTTTGTGTTTCTGCCGCAACTTTTCCTCCCCGATTTTATTTTTTCACTTAAACTCTGGGACCCCTCCTCATCATTTTGCTTGGATTGATTGTTAAAGGCTTGACCCCTCGAACATATCTGTTCATCGTGAAGTTGAATACCCGCTATTTTGTTTGCCTCGTTCAGTTTAGTTTGGGTCGTGTGGTCTGTTTAATACCCATAGAACATGAAAATGTTGCCTTAGCAAAGAAAAAATGTTTTTTGGCTGCAATTGATCCTTAACGCTGTTGTTTTTCGATTTGGATCGGACCTCTTTCGGAACATGCTGAGCCTCAACTCACCCACCGTTGCGGCTCCTGGATCAAACTGTCTGCCCGATTGGAGTTAAATCCGGCGCCCGATTCGTTTGTTTCAATCGCTTGCTCCTAAGTTTCTAATTGCCCGCCGTTGCGGCCGGGAGGATAAAGTCAGCTCCCGATTATAGTTTCACCCGACGTTCGACTCATTGCTCTTTTCTCCCGCCCACGTCGCTCAGCCTTTGCATCATCCGCCGTTGCGGGTGGAAGAGCAATCTAGCCTCCGATACAACTCCTCTCCGACCTCCGATTGCCTTGTCGCCCGTGTTGTCACTTACCTGGTTCTTATGCTCCTCCGCCGTTGCGGCTCCTGAAGCCTTGTCCCATCCGATGCAAGAGTCTTCTCCCGCTCGCTCTAAGTATCACCCGACCGCCGATTTAGTGTTGCCGCGAGTTCTCGCCCGGATGAACCAGGCTAGACCCTTTTGAATTTATCATTATGGTTAGAAATTTTCAATGCCTAATATCTCAGTTTAGTGGATAATGCACCAATGTTGTCTGCAGGGAGAATCCCATAGATCGCTGAAGCAATTCAGAGCGAAGAAAAGGACAAAACAAACGAATAACAGAGACACCGAGGAGGCAGTTTCTACAGTTATGGTCAGAAGGTAAACGCCTATGGAAAATGATTGGGAAAACACAACGACCAGAGAAGAAACTGAATCGTCAAGGACGCTGAAAGGTCACATGCTGAAGGCAGCCCAGAAGACAAGGGGTTGTAGTTTAAATAGTAGGAAGTCGGACTGAAAAAGGGATTTTTCCCTTGGAAAAAAATGTAAATGTTTGCTTGTAAGAGGAACTACTTCGTTTTGCATAAGGAACTGCAATTCTACCTGGTTGGAGAAAGTGAAATGGAATGTATCAATACGTTTCGATGAATGATGTTGGAGAGGAACTATTTCATTTTCAGTTGCGTTTCATTTACTATGAGAATGTTTAATTTCCTGAACCTATGTTCTTATTGAATGTTCTTTGGTATTTTCATGATCTTTCCATGTGAGTAATAATGGTATTCATACAGCAATTGGCTACCTGGTTGTTAAATATTTGTGATTGTTCATGTGTCTGAAAGGAGTATCAGCTAACTGTGACCCTTCATACTGCATGTGCAAAAAATTGAATTACTCACTTAAAATAGATGACTCGCTCCCTAGTGTTAGATTAGACAATTAGTTTCTTTCTCATTCTATATGATTTGGTTGCCTGCGGGTCTAAGACGAGAGGTAAGAACCTGCGCATCACATCGTGACCACCCCTCGCAGTCTGATCACCTTGCACTTAGTTAGGCACGTGCATTTCATTTATTAAGTTAAAATACAAAAACTCGGTGGGCCGGGCCGCAACCGGTAAAGCTTTGTTTTTGTTACTTGACTCACGGTAGCCGGACCGCAAACCAGACGGATTCCCTATACCAAACAGTCAGCGGGCTAGTTGGGAACGCTGATTGGGGAGAATCCCTTACTGTTGCCGCCTGCGATTTTCCAGGCCTCAACAGTTTTGGCGCTAGAAGGAGGGCCGCCAGTGTATGGCTGGCCAAGGAAACCCGTTTTACAGAGATCATTCTGCTGGTTACAGTTCTGAAAGTAGTGGACCGCGCAATCCGATTCCAGTAGAAGAAAACAGAGAGCATTTATATCCTGTTCGCAATGAAATTGTAAATGATCTTAGAAGACATACCCATGCGTATGTAAAGAAGATTGGAGGGTTGCCAATTATCCCCGAACTGCCTAGAAGAGAGTGCAAGAAGAAGGACCGTCCTTTAAGTGAAGATTCGGTGTTGGTAGGAGACTGGGAAGAACTTGTGGAAACCGCCTTACAGGATGTTGAATTGCCTTTGAACCAAGTAGGTCCAGACACTCCTTACAGTTCTCCTGTTCGCACCCCTGCTGGTTCACGTCCCCACACCCCTGTTGGTTCACCTCCGCATTCTCCACCCCAACTCATGGCCGGTGTTAACGCCAATCAACCCCCACCTAATCCTCCACCACCTGCATGGAAAGCCAGGTCACCTCTAAATCTGACCCCACCTTTGCACGACCTACCCAAAGCCTTTGAGAAGCTACTGCCCAAATTTGACCCAAACGAAAAAATCCTGGTGGATGACCATCTACAGAGTTTCTACTTGGCATTAGAAGGACTGAGGGCAGGGGAGCACGAAGATGTGGTGACTATTCCCGCATACCCTCAAAGGAGCTGCAGCCTCGTGGTATTTTGGATTGCCAGCCAATTCTATCCCGGACTGGGATACTTTCGAGAGAATATTCAGAAGTAAGTATGCCGTCCAAAAGACTCACGCTGCCCTCATGAAAGGACTGTGTGCATTGAAGAAAGAGAAAAAAGAAAAGGTGCACAGCTTTACACAAAGGTTTGCAGCATATCTAAAAAATTTCCCTGAAATAGATAAGCCTTCAGACAAAGTACTGATTGAATACTATACTTCAGCTTTGGGTCTTGATTTAGCCATGTTTGCAAAAGGTAGGACCAAGCCTACTTTGGCGGAGACTTATGAAGAGGCAGAAGTGGTGGAGGCTGAAAGGGAGAGCGTCGAAGATTATCCTGAACAGTGAGGGGAGAAAAGGAAAACCGTACTATTTACTAAGCCCAAAGAAGAGAAAGCACTAGACTATGAAGGTGTGGCCAAAATGGTGCAAAAGCTCTCTAACAAGATCATAGATTTAGAGAAAGAAAAAGAAGCACAAAAGTTCTACAGGCCATACTATAAGAAAAGAGAAGACAGCAATCAGGCCCAACCTCCTCCTCAAAGGAATGCATCCATGAATTTGACAGACATAGGTATGGAAAATTTCTGTACTTTTCATCAGCATGCTCACTCCGAAAAAAACTGTCTGCAATGGATAAATTCAATGGCATTGGTCATGAATCAGATGTTGGATTCCAGACTGACAGAAGAAGATGATGAGGAGAGGAAAGAAAATGCTGCTTCCACTTCTACAAAAGAACAGGAGGAAGAGACTATGGCATTATGGAGTTCTGTTTCCGTGCTCGACGCTGAAGAGGAAAATACTGAAGGACGCAAAGGGGTCAGAGAGGGTAACGTGACAACTAGAAGTAAAGGGACGGTTAGTGATGACAGTCTTTTACTCCCAAAGATCAGGAGGCTGCAAAGGAATGTCAGGAAAAAGTTTCAAGACAAGGCCTTGGCTGATCAGATACCAGAATTCACTATTACCAGCCAAGACCCTAGACAGAACAGAACATCGCCTGAGTCAAATCAAGAGAACGTGAGTGCTGGTAAATCTTAGCCTACTAGATCACAAATTGAATATGACATTGTTGAAGATTTGAAGAAGGTGAAAGCAAACGTCCCATTGTTCGAAATGTGCAAAGTGCCTCAACAGAAAGAAAAACTGTTGAAAGCACTTGAAACGTCTGAAGAAAAACTGCCCACTGAAAACCAGCCCCAGGATGAAGAAGAAATCGAAGAAGCTAGCACCGGAGGTATGTCTAAAACTAAACATCCACCTTTCCTCCTGACATTTGAAGTTTTCAATCATAACGTGCACAATTGTCTAGTAGACTCAGGGGCGTCAATTAATGTCATGCCCATATCGGTATGCAAGAAAATAAATGGGCAGCCTAAGCCATCCACGTGGAGGGTGGTGCAATTGGATAGGACAGACGTTAAGGTGATCGGTGAAATGGAGGACGTCCTAATTCGCCTAGCATCTGATAGTAGAGTATGCCAAGTTATTAACATCGTAGTGGCTGACATACCAGATGCTTACGGCCTGGTCCTGAGTAGGGAGTGGTCAGCTAAATTAAATGGGTATTTCGCTTCAGATTGGTCACATCTTTGGTTACCATACAAAGGAAGTCCCAATCAAATCAAATTTCTGAGAGAACCTTACATGAAGTATAACATCACTCAATTGGATGAGAAGAATGTACCAGTTGAATCTGTATTGGGAAACTACTTTCTTGAACTAGAACCAGGGAATTATCAAGCGGAAGAAGCCAGCAGCACATCTGACACTCAAACTGATCTACTTCGTTTTTCTCAGGCTGATGAGCTTGACTGTAAAATAGTAGATTTAGCTGTAGGAGTAAATTCGGTTTTAGTAGATAATGTTTTCTGGACTCTATATTTTGACGGCTCAAAGACGTTAGAAGGGTCAGGGGCCGGCTGCGTCCTTATTGATCCACAAAAAAATAAACACTTCCTTTCTTGTAGATTAGAGTTTGAGTGTACTAACAATACAGCCGAATATGAAGCATTATTGCAGGGACTCAAGAAAGCGATCGAGCTAGAGGTTAGTAATTTAAAAGTTTTTGGGGACTCAGAAATAGTTGTGAAACAAATAAGAAATCAAATACATTGTGTCTCCCCTCACTTGAAAGCTTACCAAAACGAGGTATGGGATTTGCTTAGACATTTTCATGCATTTAACATTATTTCAATCCCAAGGATAAAAAACGCAGCTGCTGATCTTTTAGCTACATCAGCTGCTAGGCTGGTTCCCACTAATAACAAATGCTCTATTGAATTACTTTTCAGGCCTTCAGTACCGGACATGATTACCAACCTACGAGTATTTGACGATGATCAGCAGATAATTGAATGCTTGACAAGCGACGAAGTCTTTAAAGGGGCTATCATAGACGATGAGGAACATCAGGCTGAAATGAAATATAACAATTTCATTCCCAAAGGAGTCAGGACGTTGGAAAAAATGTTTGACTTGAATGAGAAATTTAGAAGACCCGCTAATGTGAAGACACACAGCTCAACTCTACAGTTCGAGTTAATTAACTTAGGGACTGAAACGGATCCCAAGTTCGTGAACCTCGGCAAAAGTTGTTCACCCGCGGAAAGGGACAAGTTTCTCAGTCTGTTTAAGCAGTACAAAGATGTCTTCGCCTGGACGTATGTAGATTTGAAAACTTACAACACTGGTATTATTAAGCATATCATTCCTATTAAAGCTGGCGTTAAGCCATATCAACAGCCGTTAAGAAAAATGCACCCCAAGCTGGAGCCGCTGATTCAAAGCGAGGTGAAGAAATTGCTGGACGCTAGGATCATCTTTAAAGTCAGGCATTCTGAATGGGTGTCAAACCTGGTGCCTGTCAGAAAAAAGTCGGGAGAAATCAGACTGTGCGTGGACTTCAGAAACTTAAATCGCGCCTCAGATAAAGACAACTACCCGGTACCTCCCATGGAGCAATTGCTTCAGGTGGTTTCTGGTTCTGAAATGTTTTCATTGTTAGACAGTTTCTCTGGCTACAACCAAGTATTGGTATCCGAAGAAGATAGATTGAAGACGACATTCAGAACTAAATGGGGAACTTTCGCATATAGAAGAATGCCCTTTGGACTGATTAATGCTGGCGCAACATTCCAGAGAGCGATGGACATAGCTTTTCGCGGACTGATTGGGTGAAGTGTGGTGGTCTACCTGGACGACATCACAATTTTTTCGAAGAAAAGAGGGGACCACGCGTCCCACTTAAAGCAAATCTTTGAACGCTGCAGGAAATATGGTATTTCCCTCAATCCTAAGAAGTGCATGTTCGCGGTTACTGAAGGCAAGTTACTGGGGCATATAGTTTTGAAGAAGGGTATATCCATAGGTCCAGAAAGAATTAAGGGTATTGAGCAAATCCCTATGCCTCACAATAAAAAGGGGATGCAATCCTTCATGGGAACGATAAATTTTGTGCGTAGGTTTGTGCCTGATTTTGCCTAGACTGTTAAACCATTACAGCAGATGGTTAAGCAAAATACACAATTTAAGTGGACTGAAACGGAAAAGAATGCTTTCAGTAAAATCAAGACTGCTGTTGCATATGCGCCCTCCCTGAAAAGTCCAGATTTTGATAAGGATTTTATTATATATACATTTGCGTTCGATGATTCATTGGCAGCCGTACTTACACAAAAGGAAGATGGGGGTGATGAATACCCAATTTCTTTTATGAGTACTGGGTTGCAAGGAGCTGAATTAAACTACCCAGCCATTGACAAACATGCATACGCAGTATTTAAGGCAGTCAAGCAATTCAGACCTTATATACTAAAAAATCGAACCAAGGTAATAGTCCCTTACCCAGCCGTAAGATCCCTTCTCATTCAAAAGGAATCGGGAGAAAGAAGGGGCAACTGGGTAACAACCCTTCAAGAATACGACTTGGAATTCAAACCAGCCACTATAGTGAAAGGTCAGGGGTTATGTAAGCTGATGACTGGAAGCAGTAATGATGAAGAGCAAGCATGGGATGATGAAGCTGAGTTGCATGTAATGGATGTTTGTCCTTTATTCACAGCTCCTGAATCTTGGTATAGAGACCTTGGACATTACCTGCAGTCAGGGGTGTTTCCTGAACATTGGAGTTCCAAACAAAGAAGATCTTTGCGTCTAAATTCAGTTTCCTACCAACTCGTAGAGGGCATATTATTCAGAAGAAACTATGATGGGGTCCTCCTAAGATGCCTGGAAAGAGAAGATGCTGAGAAAGTAATGTCTGAATTGCATGATGGTCCGGCCGGCGGACATTATTCAGGAGACACTACAGCCCACAAAATCCTTAGGGCCGGTTACTATTGGCCAACACTCTTTAGGGATGCACATGCGCACGCCAGAAAATGTGATACTTGCCAGAGATGTGGTGGAAGACAACCTAGAGCAGCAGCACCTCTAAAGCTTGTAATGATCACAGAGCCTTTCGAGCAATGGGGAATAGACGTCATTGGAGAAATAAAGCCAAATTCCTCCCTGCTACATAAGTATATTCTTACTGCAACTGATTATTTCACTCGCTGGGTCGAAGCCATCCCATTGCGCAAGATAAACGAAGACGAAGTCATCAGTTTCCTAAAAGACCATATCATGACCAGGTTTGGGGTTCCAAGTTCGTTAGTTTTTGATAATGCTAAATACTTTTCATCCATTAAAATTACTGCATTTGCTCATGAGAAAGGTATAAAATTACATTATTCTGCTAACTATTATCCGCAAGGGAATGGCATGGCTGAATCCTCAAATAAAAACCTCATTAGAATCCTGAAGAAGACCGTCATAGAAAACCAGCGAAGTTGGCACTCAGCCTTACCCAATGCCCTGTGGGCTGACAGAGTTACCCTCAAGTCTGTAATAGGAGTGTCACCCTTTACCCTTGTATACGGTAAGGAAGCCATCTTGCCCCCCAACATCATGCTCCCATCTTCCATACTAGCTCAGGAATCTAGGGGGTCAAATGATGAGGTTCTCCAAATAAGAATATACAATCTTCTGAAGGCAGAGGAGGCCCCATCCAAGGCTAGAGAACGTTTCCAACAGCAGCAGGAGGTAGTGAAGAGATGGTTTGACAAACATAAAGCTGGAAAAAGGGACCTGGAAGTGGGAGACCTTGTTCTCAAATGGGATCATCCCCATGATGAGAAAGGGAAGCACACTAAGTTCCAACAGTTATGGGTAGGTCCGTTTCAAATCACTGCTAAACTTGGCCCTGCTACTTATATGTTATAGGATTTACAGGGATGGGACGAGAACCTGCCGGTTAATGGTCTGGTTCTCAAACCTTATTTTTCTTAAGTTGTTTTTGAGTTTTCTGACTTGTACATAAATAAGCTGTGTTGAGTTATGTTTTCATTTGTTTTAATTTGAGTCTTGTTTTCAATAAAGGTGGTTAAATCGTGGTTATGTGGGGAACTCCAAATTTCTGGAAATGGTAAACATTTGTTGAATAGTTAGACTATGGGTTCCATGTGAATTCCTTCCACCAAATAGTTTCTCGAAATTTTTGTGTGCATTAAGGTCTTGCTTAACCTCCTATAAGGTCAATTAGATTCAAAAAGTCTAGAATACCATGCTGAGGCTCCGTGCACTTTACACTTAAAAGTATAAGGGGCGATGACAGGGGACCCACGGAGAAGAGCAAGATGAACAGAGTGTTAAATATAAATGATCCCATGCCAGGAAATGAATGCCAGAAAGCAGATAAGAGTCAGAATTCCTATGAAAACATCATGCTTCAAAGCTAAATCTAAATCATAAAGTACTAATTTGCCAATGATCCTCTCCGTCCGTGAGCTAAAACTTTAAGCACATCGCTCACACAAAAGGGCACTATGGGATAGAGGATCCTGAATTAAAATTTAGTAAGAAAGGAACGCATGAAGACTTGCATCATAAGGGGACAAAATCCAAAAGCACAAAAGTTGCTAGAATGGCATGGGAATGAGGAACAAATGAACGTTTCTGTTCATCACCTGCTACAATCCTGTGGTGTCCAATGTCGTCAGCTACCTGAAAGCAAAATTAATAATGAACGCATATTTTGGCCTCAGCATAGTTATCCGGACTCTAAAATCTTGACTTTCATCGTCCAAACTGGACTGATATCAATGATTAAGGTACACACTTCCGTTATTGAGAAATCTGTATAGCTGGAAGAGTTCAATGGATACATTTGTTATGGAACAGTCTACCATTCAAGAAAGAAATCACTCAGAGATCTAGGTTCACCAAGAAATCGCCAGTTGTTGCTGCCGCAACTTTTCCTCCCCGATTTTATTTTTTCACTTAAACTCTGGGACCCCTCCTCATCATTTTGCTTGGATTGATTGTTAAAGGCTTGACCCCTCGAACATATCTGTTCATCTTGAAGTTGAATACCCGCTATTTTGTTTGCCTCGTTCAGTTTAGTTTGGGTCGTGTGGTCTGTTTAATACCCATAGAACATGAAAATGTTGCCTTAGCAAAGAAAAAATGTTTTTTGGCTGCAATTGATCCTTAACGCTGTTGTTTTTTGCTTTGGATTGGACCTCTTTCGGAAGATGCTAATCCTCAACTCACCCACCGTTGCGGCTCCTGGATCAAACTGTCCGCCCAATTGGAGTTACATCCGGCGCCCGATTCGTTTGTTTCGATCGCTTGCTCCTAAGTTTCTAATTGCCCGCCGTTGCGGCCGGGAGGATAAAGTCAGCTCCCGATTATAGTTTCACCCGACGTCCGACTCATTGCTCTTTTCTCCCGCCCGCGTCGCTCAGCCTTTGCATCATCCGCCGTTGCGGGTGGAAGAGCAATCTAGCCTCCGATACAACTCCTCTCCGACCTCCGATTGCCTTGTCGCCCGTGTTGTCACTTACCTGGTTCTTATGCTCCTCCGCCGTTGCGGCTCCTGAAGCCTTGTCCCATCCGATGCAAGAGTCTTCTCCCGCTCGCTCCAAGTATCCCCCGACCGCCGATTTAGTGTTGCCGCGAGTTCTCGCCCGGATGAACCAGGCTAGCCCCTTTTGAATTTATCATTATGGTTAGAAATTTTCAATGCCTAATATCTCAGTTTAGTGGATAATGCACCAATGTTGTCTGCAGGGAGAATCCCATAGATCGCTGAAGCAATTCAGAGCGAAGAAAAGGACAAAACAAACGAATAACAGAGACACCAAGGAGGCAGTTTCTACAGTTATGGTCAGAAGGTAAACGCCTATGGAAAATGATTGGGAAAACGCAACGACTAGAGAAGAAACTGAATCGTCAAGGACGCTGAAAGGTCACACGCTGAAGGCAGCCCAGAAGACAAGGGGTTGTAGTTTAAATAGCAGGAAGCCGGACTGAAAAAGGGCTTTTTCCCCTGGAAAAAATTGTAAATGTTTGCTTGTAAGAGGAACTACTTCGTTTTGCATAAGGAACTGCAATTCTACCTGGTTGGAGAAAGTGAAATGGAATGTATCAATGCGTTTTGATGAATGATGTTGGAGAGGAACTATTTCGTTTTCAGCTGCGTTTCATTTACTATGAGAATGTTTAATTTCCTGAACCTATGTTCTTATTGAATGTTCTTTGGTATTTTCATGATCTTTCCATGTGAGCAATAATGGTATTCATACAGCAATTGGCTACCTGGTTGTTAAATATTTGTGATTGTTCATGTGTCTGAAAGGAGTATCAGCTAACTGTGACCCTTCATACTGCATGTGCAAAAAATTGAATTACTCACTTAAAATAGATGACTCGCTCCCTAGTGTTAGATTAGACAATTAGTTTCTTTCTCATTCTATATGATTTGGTTGCCTGCGGGTCTAAAACGAGAGGTAAGAACCTGCGCATCACATCGTGACCACCCCTCGCAGTCTGATCACCTTGCACTTAGTTAGGCACGTGCATTTCATTTCTTAAGTTAAAATACAAAAACTCGGTGGGCCGGGCCGCAACCGGTAAAGCTTTGTTTTTGTTACTTGACTCACGGTAGCCGGACCGCAAACCGGACCGATTCCCTATACCAAACAGTCAGCGGGCTAGTTGGGAATGCTGATTGGGGAGAATCCCTTACTGTTGCCGCCTGCGATTTTCCAGGCCTCAACAGTTTTGGCGCTAGAAGGAGGGCCGCCAGTGTATGGCTGGCCAAGGAAACCCGTTTTACAGAGATCATTCCGCTGGTTACAGTTCTGAAAGTAGTGGACCGCGCAATCCGATTCCAGTAGAAGAAAACAGAGAGCATTTATATCCTGTTCGCAACGAAATTGTAAATGATCTTAGAAGACATACCCGTGCGTATGTAAAGAAGATTGGAGGGTTGCCAATTATCCCCGAACTGCCTAGAAGAGAGTGCAAGAAGAAGGACCGTCCTTTAAGTGAAGATTCGGTGTTGGTAGGAGACTGGGAAGAACTTGTGGAAACCGCCTTACAGGAGGTTGAATTACCTTTGAACCAAGTAGGTCCAGACACTCCTTACAGTTCTCCTGTTCGCACCCCTGCTGGTTCACGTCCCCACACCCCTGTTGGTTCACCTCCGCATTCTCCACCCCAACTCATGGCCGGTGTTAACGCCAATCAACCCCCACCTAATCCTCCACCACCTGCATGGAAAGCTAGGTCACCTCTAAATCTGACCCCACCTTTGCACGACCTACCCCAAGCCTTTGAGAAGCTACTGCCCAAATTTGACCCAAACGAAAAAATCCTGGTGGATGACCATCTACAGAGTTTCTACTTGGCATTAGAAGGACTGAGGGCAGGGGAGCACGAAGATGTGGTTTGTAGACTATTCCCGCATACCCTCAAAGGAGCTGCGGCCTTGTGGTATTTTGGATTGCCCGCCAATTCTATCCCAGACTGGGATACTTTCGAGAGAATATTCAGAAGTAAGTATGCCGTCCAAAAGATTCACGCTGCCCTCATGAAAGGACTGTGGGCATTGAAGAAAGAGAAAAAAGAAAAGGTGCACAGCTTTACACAAAGGTTTGCAGCATATCTAAAAAATTTCCCTGAAATAGATAAGCCTTCAGACAAAGTACTGATTGAATACTATACTTCAGCTTTGGGTCCTGATTTAGCCATGTTTGCAAAAGGTAGGACCAAGCCTACTTTGACGGAGACTTTGAAGAGGCAGAAGTGGTGGAGGCTGAAAGGGAGAGCGTCGAAGATTATCCTGAACAGTCAAGGGAGAAAAGGAAAACCTTACTGTTTACTAAGCCCAAAGAAGAGAAAGCACTAGACTATGAAGGTATGGCCAAAATGGTGCAAAAGCTCTCTAACAAGATCATAGATTTAGAGAAAGAAAAAGAAGCACAAAAGTTCTACAGGCCATACTATAAGAAAAGAGAAGACAACAATCAGGCCCAACCTCCTCCTCAAAGGAATGCATCCATGAATTTGACAGACATAGGTATGGAAAATTTCTGTACTTTTCATCAGCAGCCTCACTCAGAAAAAAATTGTCTGCAATGGATAAATTCAATGACATTGGTCATGAATCAGATGTTGGATTCCAGACTGACAGAAGAAGATGATGAGGAGAGGAAAGAAAATGCTGCTTCCACTTCTACAAAAGAACAGGAGGAAGAGACTATGGCATTATGGAGTTCTGTTTCCGTGCTCGACGCTGAAGAGGAAAATACTCAAGGACGCAAAGGGGTCAGAGAGGGTAACGTGACAACTAGAAGTAAAGAGACGGTTAGTGATGACAGTCTTTTACTCCCAAAGATCAGGAGGATGCAAAGGAATGTCAGGAAAAAGTTTCAAGACAAGGCCTTGGCTGATCAGATATCGGA
>LPNX010161331.1:327055-356494 GCA_001517045.1 Pseudotsuga menziesii | reverse complement strand
TAATGTCATGCCCATATCAGTATGCAAGAAAATAAATGGGCAGCCTAAGCCATCCACGTGGAGGGTGGTGCAATTGGATAGGACAGACGTTAAGGTGATCGGTGAAATGGAGGACGTCCTATTTCGCCTAGCATTTGATAGTAGAGTATGCCAAGTTATTAACATCGTAGTGGTTACGTCCAAGTTTTACCTATGCAATATACACAGCCTTTGTGTCAGTATCTTTGAGTCAGTCATATGGTTACTATGTTCGCATCATTCCAGAACTTTGTTCCGAGTTTCGTGTCGTCGATGTGGGACTCATCATGGCCCTCCTTTGACGAGACTATTCCTGTTGACGTCAGCTCATCATCCAGGAAATAGTCTTAGAAACAATATTTAGTACCTTGAGGTCTGTATGCCTTAATCACAGATTCTCTCGCTCTCGACATAGGTTCACATCATTGACCTTTGATTGATAGAATCGACTGGGTGTTCGACATCAGGACATCTATTCACACTCAGTAGGTTGTACTAGAGTACCTTGGGAATCATTGACATTAATGGTGATCTCCCTCGCACTTGTTAACGGTTCACATCATTGGCCGGTAATCAAGTGGTTTCTACCATGTTTGACTTCAGATAATTGTAATCACATGGACATAATCGTACTTTGTGGAAGACGAGACGAAGACCCTGGCATTTGTTTAAAAGCGCTCATTGATTTTCCCTAGGTTGCGATGGAGTTTTGTATATCTAGCATGGATCCACATTTGTATGGTCGTGGCTATGCTCAAATTTGCATTTGTATGACATAGATATACGTTGTATGTCTAGTAGCTATGTCCAGGTTTGAGTCCTCTATCACATGGATCTACGCTGTATTTTAGCAGCCATGCTTGTTTATTCCACTCATGGATCTGCCTTGTATTGGTCTGCAACTATGAGTTTGGTTACTTGCATCTATGAGTCAACATACTGATGTACTACATATTCCTACTTGACTGCGTGCTCCGATCGAGCCAACATTTTTGTCTCCTGGCAACGACTTGTTCTCAAAGCTCTCATTTATTGTATCACTCTAAGGCTCATGCTTTGGGGGGCATCCTGTTATACCAAAATCCTGTCACCATCATGTGATCAAACCATTTGTCATACCTACTTGCCCTGAATCCTAGCTCCTGGAGTGAAGACTGAATGACCTTTTACCAGTCTATCATATGAATTCCTAGCATCGCTCATGCCCCTTTATCCAGGAGCGGTACCCCTGTTCGCACTGCTTCTCATCGGTTGTCCACAAGTGGTGCCACCACCTGTCACCCTTGGCCCATAGGCGGTTATTACCAGAACCGCTCTGTCATAGAAGGAAAAGCGCGGTACCCTGGGTAAAAAGGGAAAAAGAGAAGCTTCTCGAGGCTTCTAGATGATAAGCCTCAAGCTATCCCTTATCCCTACTATTGTGGGTTAGTTGAGCTCGAGATCCCTCATCTTAGGATCTTAGATGCCACCTCACCCACTCATTTCTCAACCATCTCTATCCATCTAGCCCTATAAATATGAGCTCATAGCCATGGTTGAGGAGAGAACATTGAAGGTATTGTTATGTTGTTGGACTAATTCTTGGCCCAAGATCATTTGGAGAGAGCATAAAGAGCTAGAGTCGGAGCTTTTGGGGATGGAGAGCTGGTTTCATGGAGATGCATGTCAACACTAAGGCCTGGTTGTAAAATATTCATATTTCTAATGCAAGCAGATTTTCTGTCCCATATATATTGTTGATGTTTGATTTCAGATATATATTGCTAGATTCCTTAGTCACTAGCATAGATTAGTAGATCATATTCTGGTTGATTTGATATGTTTCATGTTGAACTCTTTTGTAGGTACACAGGCGAACTATCAAAGCCTTGCATTCTAGATATCTACAACGTCTAGGGAGAGTTATCAACCTCTGTGATCTATTTGTTCTGGATCTGAACCATTCAGACTAGCGGAACACCTTGCTGTCCGCAGGAGGTGAAATATTCCGAGCAACACCAATTTGTCTTCCTTGTCCATGACGACTTTGTTTAGACAACTAATTTCCTCTTTTAAGTTGATATTGTTTCCATACAGACATTCTTCGACTTTGTTTAGTTTTTTTATCTGGTCTTCAAGTTGTTGAATGCTACCTTCCAGATGTGATATTTTCTTGTCCTTATCTGATAAAATTTTTGTGAGTTTTTCTCTACTATCTTCCAATGATCGAATTCGTAATTCTGAGGTAGTAATCTATTCTTTTTGAAAATCATTACTTCATTTCTGATTGTCTAATTGGAGTTGTAGAATACTATTTCAAACACACATTTTTAGCTGGGTTGAAACTGTTTGTAACCGTGATTGCAATTGTGAGTGACCTAGATCCATAATTTTTTAAATATCTTCTAAGACTTGATTTCTGCTCTTTTAATATCTTCTTTGATTCTTTTTCCTTTTTGTATAAAGTAATAATTGCAAATAACACAATTAAAAAATAATAATTAAGAAGTTATTATTATTATTATTAATTACTATTATTATTAAAAATTTAATAATAACAAATATAATTTATTACCAATTATTATTTAAAAATAATAATAATATAGTATATATATTTTGTGTGAATTGGGTCAAAAGGTTTTTTGAAAAAATATATAACAATAATAAATTTTATTATTACTAATAATATTATTGATATATATATATATTTTATGAATGACATGGGAGTTAGGGTTTAAACCCTAGAATTAAAAAACCACTTATTAAAACAAAACTGTGGGTAGAGAAACCACTTGTGGTTTTACTCTTTTATTTTTACCTCCTTTTTTTTTATGGCAATCTTCCTTCTTCTTTTTTTTTTTTTACTTTTCCTTTTTAGTTATTTCTTTTGACTTTCTTTTCTTTTTTTACTTGGTCAAATACCATAAATTTAGGGACTCCCTAGGATTATGATTAAAAATCACAATATGGCCAAAGGCCTGGATCACAAACTAGCTCTGATACCAAAATAAACAAATATTTATTCACTTCACACAATCAATATTACTAGAACACCTGGAATATTCGATAAGCCATTAATAGGACAAATATATATTGATAACCGGATATATAAAAAGATGTTTTACAAGAATTAGTGTCAGTTATTTTATACCCTAAGTGGTAAGGGGGGTGACTTTTCAAGTCACCTCTTGAGTAATTAATTAATTACCCTAATTAACCTACTTAGTATTAAATGTTAATATTTATAACATTTATATTTGTTACAGCTTTCCTTTTCAAATAAACATACAATTTCTGCAATTTCCTTCTTCCATTTTGGCACTTCACATTCGTGGATCTCCTTGGAGGTCACCCACCTAACATAAGAATAGTAAATTAGTATCAACCTTTAGTCAAAAATAAAATTGCAATATAATACATCTATGTCTCTCACATATGAACATTTTGTAACACACACCCTGCAAATATTGACAATCGATTTATAGCGGTCCTTAAGTCAATGGTAAGACATGAATCCCCCCTAATTTTCAATGTCATTACATGCTATCAAACACATTTATCAAATGTCATTAGTAATTTTCCTCACACAATAGAATATCAAAATATATTTAGTACTTAATTAATGTTACCCATAAAAGTTAAGCAATGATAATACCTTCACAAAATTATGAAAATGATGTGTTTTAAATCCCGTGATATGTCCATCAAGTGTAAAAGCTTTTTCCCAATGATGACCCATAGCCAGTAGGTGTCCTTATTGAACATATGACCTTTTTAGTTGGCCCGACTGTTCTTTTTTTCAAAATCCATGGAGCTTTGACATATGTTTCATTTTCCATGTTTGGCCAGAAATATCTTTTATAAAATTTGGTACACAAAAGTGTGATATCTCTCCTTGAAGACAAGGTGATCCAACCAACATCTGACAAGTTTTCCTTCGACAGGTTCGCCTTGGTAGCCAATAGGTTCACCTTCGATATATTTTTCTCGACAAGTTCGCCTTCAACAGGTTCGCCCTCAATAGGTTCGCCTTGAATACAACATACCAACATGCTCTGCGACAGTTGAACTTCTGACCGTTATAACTTCTTGTAACTGAACGTAACCGGTAGTCACCGAAACGTCCCAACATCCTATATAAGCATGTACATTATGTAATATAGACATATTTATGATCATCACCTGATTCCTCCATCTTTCATGGCACAGAAGTAATAAATTGGTTCAAATTCTTGCATATTTTAAGTGTGTACATTTCTTGTCGACCTAGTGTGTTTCCTGCTTTGCTGGTTCTTCTTATATGCTTTCGCCATAAGAGTACTCAAATCATTCAGTCGACTGTTGTCCCTAGCGTGCACCTGGGCACGACCTGGATCATTGGTATTAGAGCAAGATCTTGTTTAGAGTCTTAAGTTACATAAGTACTTCCATCGAAGTTATTTAACTTATGCCTTTTCAAACACGTTCGCAAACCCAACAACACAAGCATACACTTCCTTTGACTTCATAAAAGATGGCTGAAGAAGCAGACAATAGACATGCAACTGAAGAGACAGAGCAACTGATAGAAAAATCAATGGCTCTCCAACAAACCGAAATGTTCACCCAGTTCAGCAAGATTCTCATGAGACTCACTGCGAACTCAGGGGAATCCTCGACGTGATCTCACTGCGATAAAATCATCCCCTTCAAAGTGCAAATGAATTTGGACATACCAAACTTTGAAGGTAAGATTGATGCAGAATCTGTCGACAATTGGGTATAACAACTAGAATCGTACTATTCAGTGAATCAAATCTCCGAAGTGGAAACGATCACCATTGTGTCCTCTAAGATGTCAACCTTCGTACACTGCTGGTGGGAGAGTCTTTCGAAAAAAAATGGAAAAAGAAGAAGACCCCATAGACACATGGGTAAAATTTGTTGAATATGTTTGAAAGGAGTTCTACCCTCCCAAGTACCTTGAACAACAGTACAAGAAGTGGCAGCAGCTAAGGCAGTGGAAAGACCAGTTCGTACAGAGTTACACCGACGAATTTTGTCGACTCATGGCTAGACTCGGCGTCCAAGAAGAAGATAAATTGCTTGTCCTGAAGTACGTCAAAGGTTTATCCTTGTACATTGAGCAAGAGATGGAGTTTATGACTGTCATCACGCTTGCAGATGCATTTCATTACGCCATCAAGCTTGAAGCTAAACAAAAAGGAAAGATAAGTTTCGCGAACAAGCCAACAAGTCAAGCATCTGACAAGAAGTCGTCAACCGACTCCGACAAGTTCAAGAGCCCTTCTCAGCCGACTCCGCCAAATCCTGATCATCAAAAGAAGAAATTTCAGAAAGATAAGTGGGATTGCAGCAAACATAACCCTACTGAGAAATGGTGTGATTATCACAGTTCATCATGGCATGATGCGTCAGAATGCAAAGCTCGAAAGACATTTTTGGAAAAATTGTTGACATCCGACTTATCGGACAGAACCCTAGTAGAATATGATCCAGATGCATCAGCCCTCCTGGCTTCGACCTCAACCACTACCACAGCCTCGACCATTGTCAATGAGGAGGAACGAGAGGGCCTATTACATACACAAATATGTGTTGAGAACAATCCATTACATATGATTGTGGATTGGTAGCCAAAAGAACTTCGTTTCTGAATACCTTGTGACGAAATTAGGCCTTGTCACCACTCCACATTCTCAGCCTTACAATATCAGTTCGATTAAGGATGAGCAAGAACTAAGGATCACATGATAATGCCGACTTACCTACCACATTAAGCCTTTTAAAGATGAAGTACTTTGTGACATGGCATCGCTTTCTGTAGCCGATGCCCTATTCGGTAAACCCTACCTATGGGATCGACATGGCACATATCAACCACATCCTGAGAAGGTGATTGTCAAAATCTAAAACCAATGGTATGGAAAATACCAGAGCGACAACCCACATCAACGGTTGCTATGATATATGCCAAGCAAACAAAGAATCTTATCAATCATGCTCAGAAGTTTGCATTAATCATGATAAATCCTCAACATTCCATGAAGACTGCAGCAGCAAGTCGAATCACCAATCAATGCAACTCTCGACAACAACAACAGATCGACAACATTCTTGAAGAATACCAGAACATATTTCAAGCACCAGATGGAGTACCTCTGCACTGCCAAGTAAAACACTTCATTGAACTTGTTCCTAGTTCTTCATTACCTAACACATCTGTTTATAGAATATCCATTCTCGAAAATGAAGAGATTCACATACAAATCCAGGATTTGATCGACAGGGTTCATATCCACCCCAACTCCTCTCCTTGTGGAAGTTGAGTCGTCTTATTTCCAAAGAAATATGGGACTTGGCGCATGTGCATCGAATATTGGGCTCTCAACAAAATTTGAGTGAAGAACATATACTCTCTTTCATGGATTGATGAACTCGTCGACAATATGAAAGGTGCTAAGTTCTTTACGAAACTCGACCTCAAGTCGGGATACCACCAGATTCCAATTGAGACCATTGATGTATGGAAAACGAATTTCAAAACCAAGGAAGGATTGTTTGAATGGTTAGTAATGCCTTTCGGCTTAACCAATGTACCTACAACCTTCATGAGATATATGGATGACCTTCTACGACCTTTCATCAGTAAATGTGTCATTATCTATCTCGATGATATCTTGATTTTCAGTCGATCATGGGAAGAACATGTCCAACAAATTCGACAAATTTTCGACACTCTCCATCAACATCAGCTATATCTTAACATGGACAAATTCTCATTTGCGATGACCAACATCAAGTATTTGGGGTATGTAATTGACTCTGCAGGCATTCATGTCGACCCAAAAAAAGTACAGATCCTCAAATACTGTCCCATTCCTCAAAACATTCATGAACTAAGCCTGTTTTCTTGGTTTGGAAAATTTCGATCGATGATTCATACTTGGCTTCAGCCACATCGCATGGCCTTTGAATCAGTTGATGAAAGGAAGTGGGAAAACTGTCGTCAAATGGACACCGACACAACAACAATCTTTTGAACAAATAAAAACAAGCTTTGTACTGCACCAGTACTTGTGTTACCTGATTTGCATCTGCCCTTTGAGATTGAGATGGATGCATCAGGCTATGCCCTCGATGCAGTGATCACTTAGTCAGGTCACCCAGTCGTGTTTCATTTTGAGACTTTCAACGACACAGTCAAAAGGTACTCGACGTATGAAAAAAAAGGTGTACGCCAATGGTAGGGAAACGATCATCCTCACTGACCATAAGCGTTTGTAGTTCATTTCAACTCAGTCTAAACTACAGACAACCCGACAACTCAAGTTGATTAATTACCTGGAACAATTTCAGTTGGTAATTAAGTATCGAAAAGGCAAAGCCAATGCTGGAACCGATTGTTTGAGCTGACCACCCATTACTCTAATGTATACAGTGGTGAGCATGCAGGGTTATGACACCACTACTTGGCCGTAATTGTATTCGGTAGACTGTGATTTTTCTACAATCTATTGATAGTTTCAGACCGAAAATTTGTCGACTACCGACTACTTGCTAAAGGACACCTTGCTATACAGCTTTGTGTACCGACTGGTGAACACTGACAGAAGCTCATTTGGGATGCGCACTACTGCAAGACCACATGACATTTTGGAGTCACAAAAACACTTGTTATCCTCCAAAAGTATTTCTACCGGTCTTCACTTAAATCTGACATCAACAAGTACATTCGATCGTGTGTGGTTTGTGCCATTGCTAAATCGTCGAATCGACGACAAGTACTGTATACACCCCTTCCAGTTCCTAGTTGACCATGGGAGTCTATTTCTAGGAACTACTTGACGGGATATCCTACTACCAATCATCAGCATGACGCGATACTAGTAGTAGTCGACAAATTTTCCAGGATGGCTATACTCATACCATGCAAGAATACTACGACAGCACAACATACTGCTTAGGTCTTCTTTGAACATGTGTGGAAACATTACGACCTCCTGACAACCGTTATTTCCAACAGAGATGCTATATTTGTCAGCATCTTTTGGAAAACTCTCTAGAAACAACTCGACACGAGACTTTCTTTATCGACAGCCTTCCATTCGCAGACAGACGGACAGATGGAAGTTGTAAATCACTTAGCCATAGAATTGCTTCGCATGTACAACCACAAACATCATCGAACATGGGATGACAACCTTCCATACATACAACACAACTACAATTGTGCTCAACATAGCTCTACAAGTAAGAGTCCATTTGAAATCCGTTACGAATTTCAACCCTTAGTGCCTATGGACTTAATCAATTCCTCGACACAGTCGAATGACACCGAATTTGAAGGACAAGAAGTGGAGAAAGCATTGAAGTTCAGAGATCAAATATACAACATCCAGAAGCAAGCACATGAAATTTTGCAATGAGCAAATGCAAAATCTAAGGCCCGACACGACAAGCATCGTGTTCCTCATTCATTCCAAATTGGGGATCATGTCTGGTTACATATAAAGATGGAGTGCTCCACTGGTCCACATAGAAAGATGAAACCTTTGCGATATGACCCATACAATATTCTTAAACAGATTGGAGAAAACACTTTTCAGCTCGACATTCCTGCATGCCTTGACCTACATCCAGTTTTCAATGTACATCTGCTTCAAGCATACCATGCACCATTGTTGGAACAAAACAACTTGTAGATAGTAGAACCCGAAGACATCCATCTAGATGTTCAGGAACCTCTTCTTTGTGACACCATTGTGGTATGACGCATATGCCTTACAAGGATGAACTCCATTCCCTTGTTTCAGGTGGCTAAAGTTGGACATTTCCCCGCATAAGGAAAATGGTAGTCTGCTAATGAAGTCACCGATAAGTTTCCTCACCTGAAAAAAAACACAATGGAGACCATTGTTTCTTAAAGAAGGAGGAATGATCCAACTAGCAACCGACATGTTCATCTTAGCAAGCGACAGGTTTTCCTCGACATGTTCAGTTGACAAGTTTGCCTTCGACAGGTTTTTCCTCGATAGGTCCGCCTTGAATACATCATACCAACATGCTTTGCGACGATTGAACTCCTGACCATTATAACTTCTTGTAATTGAACGTAGCGGGTAGTCACCCAAACGTCTCAGCATCCTATATGAGAATGTACATTATGTAATATAGACATCTTTCTGATCATCATCTGATTCCACCATCTTTCATGGAGCAGAAGTAATAAATTGGTTCGAATTCTTGCATATTGTACGTGTGTACATTTCTTGTCGACCTAATGTGTTTTCTGCTTTGCTGGTTGTTCTTATATGCTTCCGCCATAACAGTTTTTGACTCATTCAGTTGACTGTTGTCCCTAGCGTGCACCTGGGCATGACATGGATCACAAGGTGTCCTTGTCTTTGCCTGATATATGTCAAAATATAGAATCTATCATATTTTAGAAGATGTGCATATGATATAATAGGTGAGATATTAATAGACTGTTCCAATAAGGGAGCTTATAAAATATGGATTCCCTTTTCATTACTTATGGCATATTAACCACAACTTGTTATGGATATTCAATTGAATCACCCCAATCAAAAAAATCCTCCTAAGATTTCTAATTAGCATCTTCACATTTCTTCAGCCAATCACCTGAACCCATAATCATGCGAGGGCTTATATTTTCAACTTTTCCATCAAATTGATTCTTCAGGAGATTTCTAAACTTATGATCTGGTGGTAAAAAAACCATGTTGTTTGCGTAAATAAATTTATCTAGATCTTTAGAATACCTCCCTTGAAATTGTTTTGCACATATTGGGCATGCAAATTTTCCCTTTGTTTGAAGCCCTATATTTCAATAATCAATTTTAATAACATCAAAAGAATATTATAAAAGTAAGTATGAAAATATCGATGAAAATAAAACCCGAATGTAAATACGTAAATGTTTTATCTTACAAGAACAAACGCCAAGTCTTGGGAAATCATGGATAGTCCACCATAACACATCATACAACACGAAGGACCTATTTGATGGAGGACTTGAATTGTCATACATTCTTATGCCTTTCTATAGTAGTCGCATCTCATCAATAAAACACACAATATAAACATCCATATTTTTAACTTGATGCTTTCCTAGAACAATGAGACTCAACATAAGGTGCTCCTTTCTATCACTCATCCATGGGGGAATATTGTATACTATCAATATGAATGGTCAAACAATATTATTTGCACTCATGAAAGAGAATGGACACACTCCATATATTGCAAGCCCAAAACTGATACTCCGAGGTTCATCTTTGAATTTTCTTGGACATTTTTCCTTTATGTGTTTCGTTGCTTTGCAGTGTCTTGGAATTCACATGAATCCATCTTTACTCCTGTCCTTTGCATGATAGTTCGTAAATTGTGCAAGTGACTTGCAATGAAACATTTATTGAAGTCTAGGTATAATTGGCATGTGCCATTAAACCTTAGTTGGTATTGTAAGACCTTGTGCATCTCTACAATATCTATTCTCTTTGCATACATGGCATCCTCTATGTGTTTCATTGCTTTGCAGTGTTATGGAATTCACATGAATCCATCTTTACTCTTGTTCTTTGCATGTCGGTCCATCAATTGTGCAAGTGACATGCAACAAAACATTTGTTGAAGTCTAGGTATAATTGACATGTGTTGTAAAACCTTAGTTGGTAATGTAGGGCACATCTCTACAATATATCTTCTCTTTGCATATAGGCCATTCTACCGTGTTTTCACATTTATCTATGTATAAAATGCAATCATTTATACACGAATTAATTTTCTTATATTCAATCGCCAACTCAACCAATAATTGATGTGTTTTTCTGCAATTTGGCGACAACACACTCTCTCCAGGAAATATTTTAGTTTTTAATGCCCTGTAAGATTGCAAGAGATCAAATCAATTAAATGTTTGACTTATGATGAACATGTTTGATATGTCAATCTATACTATGAATGTTTATATACAATATATGGTATTATAATCCCCTTAAAGGAATATAAATGAGGTCGACGAATGTTTACGAATTACATACACAATTGAGAATGCAAAGTAAGAAATAGATTTGAACTCACTTTAGTAGAGTAGTGAATCCTTTGTCTGTCCAACCAAATAGTGACTTGATTTCCAATAATATTAATGTGCATGCTAGTTTTGAAGTTCTACTTGCACCCGATTGAACACGGGTGTCTTGGATGCTTGCTTGATTGAGTCTTTCAGGTTGTTGTCATCAAGATTACCTTAGTGGTAATTACCCCTCCTATCATCATTAGTGCCAACGATATGATCACCATGACCATCATTGTTTCCATCCCCAAAGAATGGTGTAAGTATTTCATTAAATCCTTATTCATGCACTGCATTTTTACTGTCATCATCATTATTAATGCTAGATTGCATGTCATCAATGTATGCTAATCTAATTAACTCTTCAAATTTATCAGTTGACAGTATTCTCTTCATTGTTGCTCTTTTCACCCTAGTATGGTTTAAAGGAGGGTTTGGATCATTTGGTCCAAATCTTAATAACCCAGTTTGGTCTTGGGTATTGGTAGGTGTATCATCAATATCTTCTTCCTATCAACAAACACAAGCATTATTTAATGTCTGGTAACAATTGGGTAAATAATAAATGTATCAATTTCAAAGAAATATAATCAACTATGTCTTGAGAAATATAAATATAGAATGTATGAATATATATACATCAATTGAATCTTGCATTATTATTTTATGGACAAATTTTTTTATACAATAATTGAAAAGAAAACACAATTTTGACAACATAGATTATAAAATCATTCAACACTCATTGATTATTCTTTGGTTTTTTGCCCTTAAGAACATCCTTAGGGAGAACTTGTTCTTCCCTTTTCTTTCATGCATGAGAGTGTTTTGAGAAGGGTTAATCAATCAATAAATCATTCCCAATGTTAAGGTCCATAATAACCTCAACCACTATCAAACTATCAATATATCTTTCCATATCTCCATCTTTATCATTGATAACCTCGACAAATTGACAATTCAGTCTACAGTAGGTTTCCTTTCCTTACTACTATTTATAAATCCCACAATTTTTTTTGTGTGTGTGTGTACGCCCATTGTTGATGTATTTGTAACTTCGGAATGTATACACTTGTATATCTTATATTGTATTTCATTGTACCCCGATGTTCTTATCGAGAGAGTCATTAATATAATAAAGTCATGTAAAGTCATTGAGGTTAACCCTCCATTGTATGTCGGGGAAATAGTCCCCACAATTGAGTTGAGGTTAACCCTCCATTGTAAGTCAGAGCAATAGTCCCCACAGTTGAGGGGTATCAGGGTTATTAGACTCCCCTAGTGAGGTCGGCCTTGTAAGAGTAAAATTCAAGTGGAAAACAAGTAGAAATAGAGAGTGAGACTCTCTATTTGTAACACACAATCACTCAACTGTAGCACATGAGTGAGAGAAGAGGAGCTCGCACAAGTGAGAGAGAGAACAACTGTCGGAGATCATCTTTGTGTTTTTGGGTTTTACTTTTGCTATTGGTGCTCATTCTATCTTTGAGGAATTTACGGGGTTTCTCCTTTATGGTTTCCCCAAGGAAAACTCTTTGTGTCTCTTGTCTCTTGTGATTATTGCTGTGCATGATATTCTCGTAGATAAGATCCTAGATCATATTGATTAAATGATAAAAATCTAACATGGTATCAGAGCTAACCTGAGAAGAAGACACTATGCAGCTGCAAAAGCTAGGGATTCTTAATTTTTGGGTCTCTCTCCACAGATCATCAGTAAAAGGAGGCTAGGCTAACTCTCCATTGAAGGGCGCATCTTTCTATCGAAGCAGAATTTGATTCCGGGCATTTTCAGTTTTTGACCTTTCACTACTGCGAGAAATTAGGGCTTTTCATAGAAGAGGAATTTTTTAGTGATCCTAGCATAGGCTTTCTCTGCTCCTCAAAATCAAAATTTAGAGACCAAGACTGAAATGTTTGGTTGGGTAAAACTCTGGGAAAGTCAAACCCTAATTTGACCCCAGACCAGAAAACCCTAAAAGACTAAAACTAGTCATTTTGGTGCATTCGCTATATCTCGCGATTGGAGAAGGATCAGGAGCCAAAACTTTTACAGGCCTAAGAAAAATTCCTGATGTACCCTGTGTAAATAGTTGAGCCTCAAATTCTCTATATTATGGGAGATATGATTCCTCCAAATCAGGGTTCTAGCCTATCCCTAGATTCATCCCTAAACATGACACCTAGGTAAAATTGCTATATCTCAGGCTACTAAGGTCCAAATTAAATTTCGCAAGATGTTCCATATAGGTAAACTTAGATTTTTATTAAATGAATGAAACAAAACATACTGTAAAATAAAAGTAGTTAGAATGGTGGTAGCTATATCTTTGAGAAGAGATGTGGCGACTACGCTCACTTGTGACAAGATGAATACAATAGGAGGCCGAAGGGCCTTTTATTATAAAGCCTTGGAGAGACAGAAAACTTTAAACCTAACCCTAGGAAATGAATCGTCATAAAGTTTGTGGCCCCAAGGTGGTTAGTTGAACAATCAACTTGTCGGGGTCATAACGTTCGCATAGTATCTCTGTTTTGTGCACTCGATAGCCCATTGGAAAGGTCTATCCAATCTTTACAACTTTTGACTAGGGCCAAATGCATATTGAAGGCGACCATTTAGCCCCCCGAATCACCAAAAACATCATTTAGGGTCTCAAAATGACCTCGAAAGTTTGGGACCCAAAAAACCGTAGAAACTTACAAGAAAATTGTCAACATGAGAAATTGTTTTGAGCCAGTGGAATTGGTGGGTGGCCACCTATACCCATCTGGATCAACCACCATATTTTTGCTCCTAGAACTTTACTATTCTTCTACGGGTCTCTCAGACCCAGACCAGCCTAAGCTTTTGGTTTACAAACTGTATCACAACTGACCAAAGCCCATCCATGACTATCTCTATTTCCTCCCCATAAAAAGTTCCTTTGGATTGCCCTGATCTGCCTGAGAACCAACTTCAGGGCTGCCAAGGTAGAAAATAAGTATATTGGCATTGCTTGGAGTACAATTTTCACGAACACAACTTTTCTAGCCAAATTTAGGGGTCTGAAATCCCAATTGCCTAATTTTCTTTTCATTTGATCTAGAAGATCTGGGCCAGGAGACTTTCCTGATTACCCATTCGGCAAGCAGGACACCAAGATATTCGGACGGAAGGGAGCTACCTTTGAAATCCTAGGATACACATAATATTTTGCTGGTGGATTGGGGGTGTTAAAAAAGAAAACTTGGCTCTTTGTATTCTTTACCTCTAGCCCGAATGCCTTTGAGAAGGAGTTCAGACATTTCTTCAGAGTCCACACTTCTCGAACTGATGAGTGCTCCATAAGCATTGTATCATCCACAAATTGCTGATGGGATATGGTTTTCGAATCGTTGTGAAATTTCAAACCCCTGAGCTCTCTATTCGCAATCTTGTCCTTGATTACCCTACTTAGTCCCTTCGCCATGAGGATAAACAAAAAAGGGGATAGAGGATCCCCTTATCTGATGCCTCTTGATGGTTTGAAATTTCTGGTGGGGGATCCATTTAGAAGGATAGAAAAGAAGGCAGTAGAAGTGATACTAATTATCCATCGGATCCAGTCCTGGTGAAAACCATAAGCCTCAAGCATCTCTTCCATGAATTTCGAACTTAATTTGTCAAAAGCTTTCGATATATCTAGTTTCAGCAGCATGCTTGGTTTTTTTTAGACTTTCAAAGAGAGGATAACTTCGTGGACTAAGATAATTCCATCCAACATCTGTCGTCCTTCCACAAGTCCAGATTGTTCCTAGGAAACTAAATCTAGGAGGAGAGGCTTTAACATGTTTGCTAATACCTTTGTTATTATCTTATAAATAACATTACATAGAGCTATAGGCCTAAATTTACCTGGAGAATCAGCCCCCTCCTCCTTGGAGATGAGAGTTAGGAACGTGGAGTTAAAAGCTTTTAGAAATCCTTTGTCCTTCCTGGAACCCTCCACGATATTCCACACCTTGTCTTTTATCATACCCCAAAAATAGTGAAAGAAGTTAGTCGTGAAACTATCGGATCTTGGGGATTTTCCATCCGTGATTTGGTTGACAACTTCCTCAACTTCATGTAGCTCCACAGATAGCAACAAGACATCATTTTTGCAGCCGTAACCTGCCTTGGGATATCCCTGGTAATATTTATGATATCTTATGTCCTGTCCGGTTGATCTTCCTTCATGATTGTTCCAAAGTATTGAACCAACTCTGTCTCCATGTCTTCCCTGGTCTCTACATATTGCCCATTTTTTTTATTATTATTATCGTCATCAATTTTGCTCTCTCGCGGTTCTGGATCACTGTGTGATGAAAGAAGTTTGTGTTTCTCTCCCCTTCATGAAGCCATTGGTTCCTGGATTTTTGTTTCCAATAAATTTCCTCTTGTCTTTCCTGTTCGTTCAGCTGGTCCAAGATGGTATGTTCTCTGTGTTTTAGGTCATCGGTGTACCCACTGTCCATGCCTTCCCGTTGGAGCTCTTTTGGTTTAACCTTAAAAAGCTTCGTTTCTTGGAAGATGTCCCCAAATTACTCTTTATTCCAAGTATAGATCTTTGCTTTTAACTTTCTCAGTGTTTGCTAAAATTGGCACATCAGAGTTCCTCTGAGTGTTTCCATCTCTTCCCACCATTTTCCGACAAGTTCTTTGAAATTCCTATGTTCAAGCCAAAATTGTTCAAATCGGGAAGGACGCCTTATGGGTGGGCTCATGTCCTCCCAAACCAAACTGACAGGCGAGTGGTCAGAGCTTGCAGAGGGGAGTACCTGAGAAGTCGCTTCCCTGTTTCCCTCAATAATTGCCTCTGATACAATGAATCGGTCTAATCAAGATACCACGTGATGTTACCCTCCTCTTCGATTATTTCAATTATACCATCCATTCCCAGTTTCTATGTCAACCAACCTTCGCTCCTGTATAAAGTCTTTGAAGGAAATATTTGTTGCTTCTAATGTTCTCCTTCAACCCTTTTTCTCCTCTAGGGAAGTAACCAAATTGAAATCACCTCCCATGATCCAACATTGATTTTCCATCTCTTGCACTTGCTTATCCAGGAACGATAAGAAAGCATGTTTCTGTGCCAAAATGCTTGGCCCATAGACATTGGTGAGTGTCCCTCTCACATCAGAGTTACATACTTGGAAGTCCACAATGATAGAGCAATGAGTTGTCCGAAGGTTAGTGAGATGGATAGTCTCAGGACGCTAGAGAATAGCTAATCCACTAGCCATCCCTCGAGCATCAGTTTCTACGCCTAAACTTCCACGCCATAGTTTACTCTCAATTGCCTGCATATTCTCTGAGCTGCATTTTGTTTCTTGCAAAAATAAAACATCAGGTTTTTCCTTACTCAACTTGTTTCGAAGGGTCCTCATTTTTCCAGGGCCGTTGACCCCTTGTATATTCCAGGTTATCACCATTAGGCACTTCTGTTAACTTCTGTGAAAGCTGCTTTTATCGTCGGGTATTGGCCCAACCGTATTAACCTGTGCCAATATTTTCTATTCTCTGCTTATTTGTCTTTCTACCACATTTCCCCCCTCCTCTGGTTGCTTCTATTTATTTTCGTTCAAAGGATCCTTACTAATACCCAGTAGTGGGGAAGCCTTTGTTTTCAGGATCGCTTGATACAGGAGTGCTAACTACCTCCTAGAGACATACCCATGTCCTTTCTTATTGCACTCTTTCTCTATTTCATCTAGATCCAGTTCGTCTAAGTCCATATCTTCTATTTCTTCTGGCATATATTCCTCCATATCTTCCATTGATTCTTCCATTTGTATCGATTTCGACTTTGATGGGGATTTGATCCCTTCCTTGGCTTGAGGTTTCTGGTTGTCCTTGCCATGAGATCTTCCTCCTTGGAGTTCAGTTCGCTCAGTATATCAAACCTATTCACTGGTTGCTTATTTTCCTCCATATTCTGCTTTGGTTGGGGTGGGTTGGTAGTCTCTTTACCCTGTCGTTTACGATTTTGGACCTGAGTGAGCCCGTCACTATCATTCTCCTTCTCCTTTTCCTTCTGATCCTGAGTGCGGGTGACCTCGGATTTTAGGGTTGGAAATCCCTACTCAGGTGCCCATATTCATGGCACTTCTTGCATCGGAAGGGAAGTTGCTCGTAATCCAGCGGATGGACCCACTCCTCATCTTCCCATGTTAAATTGATTGCCTCTGAGAGTTCTTGTGAAAGGTTCATATAGACACAGATTCTCGCATAAGTAGTATACCTTTGAATCTTCATTTGCTAAGAGGATTTCACAAATTTTCCAAGGGTATTCCCAATATCCTCCAGAATCTTTGGTTCCCAATACACACAGGGGAGCGAATAAAGCCTAATCCAGATGGGGGAAATACTCAGATCTTCTATTTCAAGGTTAAACCTCTCCTTCCACAGTGTGAGGAATAGACGAGCCGAATAAAAGAAATATGGTCTCCCCATCAAGATCCGGTCTAGATCTTCTAGATTGAATAATATCATGGTGAAGAAACCCTTTGCTCCCAGATGAAGATCATAGTGCCCTTTCGAGTTCCATGTTCCCTTGATCCACCGGAGCAGATCCCTCTCCTTTGGCCAAATACCGATGAACTTCCCAATTAGGGATTTTCCTTCCATTGTTCCACACGATCCCTCAAATTCTCATACATGCTTTGCAGAGATGGGTTTTCTGTAGATCAGGGTAAAAAACGCCCCCTTGTCTTCTTTCTGTCCATTTCCTTCATCTTCTCCTCGTAAGACTCCTGATCCAGTTGATTTTTGTCATTGCCCCATGTTTCTTTAGATCGTACCCGAGACAGGGAGGGGGTTTCTCCCCCTCCATACGACCCCATCCTTTCACCGCCCAGCACACCGCCTTTAGATCTTCCCTGGCGGCCATCGCACTGGGGCACACTCCTTCGAAAGTTCAAGATCAGATCCTCCTTTGCATCCCTCCACCACCCAAAATTACCCGCTTGGATATTGCACCAACATGCATGTGGCACATGTTGAATCGTAGGTGAGAGATTATTTGGATTTGATTGGAGAGTAGCAAATCACATTGAAGGTTGAAGTGCACCATCCTTCACATCAATCAAAACTTGGATATGCACCCCTCTTCAAACTCACGTGCAAATCATGCATGTGGCTTCACGTGAATGGTTTGGTGGGGGTGAAGGTGAGGGTGCATCTCCATATGGAGATGTGGCTCCTCCTCTTTGAAGTTAACTCCACTTGAACTCAAGCGAATCCCCCTTTTCTCTCCAGTTAACTCACGTTCACTCCAGTTGTTTGGTGCACCCCCTAGGGGTTTGTAAATTCTATAAAAGAGAGGCCTTCTTCCTCATTCAAGATGGAAGCAAGGAACCTCTACCTATTGTAATGCTGATGTTATTTTGATGAATAAAGTCGACACTTTGGAGGTCAGACTGATGGTGCGAGAATTCTCATGGTTGTGAATGTTTGATGAATAAACCAAGGTGATATCTGCTTACGTCTTTTTCTTTTAATGAAAGTATTGATTATCTAGCTAAGAAGATTATATGCTAATCCACATAATAGACATTTGAAGGTTCGATTTGTTTATTTATGTGTAGTTATCTAATATCCAAGAGTTGCATTTTGTAGTCAGTTATACTTGGGCACTTTTAATTTTATTTAATCTACCATACTAGATTTAATCACTTGTTTCAAGAGTTGTCTAGCTTTGCAGATCACCAAGCGTGGAGTAGATATCGGAGCTTAGTTGCATCTTATCTTTCTCCACCTTATTTTTATGAACCTAATGCTTTCTTGTACTGGAGACACTCCATCTCTCGAACTTGTTCAAGCTCATCCTTAAGGACCTCTCTCTCCCCTCTCTAAATTTCAACTTTTTCTCGGTTACCGGTCCTTTATGCTTGACAAAAGTTAGATCCATAAAATCTGATATTCAAATCTGATTTTGTTATGCGTATATATCCGATCTAGAAGATCCTTAAAAGTATCATCTCAAACTAGATCTAGATTAGTGCTTTAAGTGCTTGTTTTCATCAAATTTTTCACAATTTTTCAAGTACTTAAGTAGTGTAAAATTTTGTATTATTATTTGACTAATCCATGAAATTCTAATATAATTCGTTCATTGGTTTTTAGCAGGCCTGAAAAAAAGGAGAAGGAAATGTTGTAAAAAATCAAACCTTTTTAACCATCTGGGGCACCCTAAATCATTTTTCTCCGCCCTTCTTCATTCCTCTTCTCTCCCAAAGAGTGTGTAAGCCTTTCAATCTGTTTTCAAGGATAAAAAGGCATTGCATTTTATTATTTTAACATTTTGTAAAGTTCCATGATAAAGCAAGCAAGTGGGCTACACAACGCCCACACTCCATCCCCCATGGGGGGATTCACGGTGTCCCTTTATGGTGTTCTTTTTCTAAACAACACATGCACACAATCTGTTTTCTAGAAAGACTGTATAGATTAAATAATCTTTATTTAGCTTTGTTTTTAGCTTAGCATAAAGTAAATAATTTCAAACTTGTCTCGTTGCCACAAAGTATGCTCTCACCACCAATTAAAGGGCTTGTCGATTATTGGTGGATGATCAGAAAATGACATATAGTCAGTGGTTCTAGCTTATTTCATTTTTATCATTTGCTTTATTCACATTAACAATATCGATTGCTTGTTTCTAAATTGGAATAAACATTTCGTTGCAAACTTTGCTTATGCTCTTTCCCTCTATGAGCTTTGCTTGGTCGTTGGGAAATCAAAAGCGATTTGTGACACTCCTTAATTTTCACACATTAATTTAACAAGTCATTAATGAAATTAACACCCAATACATTACGAAAATCCGACGTGTCGATATTTGACATGTGGGCAAATTCTTCAAAGGAAGTGAGAACCATTGGATAGTGACCTCGGGATACCGTTAGGTTGCACCCTCGATTGGTGTAGTGTTGGACACCTACCATAGACTCTGATCCAACCCACATTTCCAAGTGTAGAACCACCTTTGTCATAATTCAGACATATTCCCAAGTACCCTTGGGTATATTGAGAATCCCCCTCCTGTAATCCACTCATCACCATAATAAGTTAAAACTGACCAATACCTACTGCAAAATATTTTACCTTTTCAACAACATTTCAATATGTTATGACTCCATTTGGCACTGACACAATTTATACTATTATCATTTGTTTAAAGTCATCTTGATGTATGACTGTTGTATCTTTATGTTGTTGATCTAATTTTTACTTTGCAATATCTTGTAAGTAAATCATTTCAAACTCCTAACAAAACAATTCATCCACAACTAATAAGTAATAAAGAGCCTTAGCCTCTTTCTTAGGGAATACCCCCCTTGGATCCGTTAGGAGTGGCCTAAACAGAGGAGTCAGGATCAGGTGACAACACCTGGCTTGAGACTTGCCCCCAAAGACGCACTTAGCAGCTTGAACATTTCTGTTGCGCTAACCCCCCAGGTGCGTGTAAGGCAACAACAGGTATCATGTGTCATAAAAAGGGATTTGGCCTTCTGGTTGACCTTAGATCTCCCCCATAGCTAGTCTAGTTCAGCCTCAGTGTGCTAGGAAGCTTAAAGTGATGAGAATCTTACATGGAGTGACAACCAATACATCTTAATTTGGGGGGTAGGATCCTTGAGGGTCATGACTTTAGCAACCATCGTTCTCTTCCAACCTAAATAGGATCAATTGTTACAAGAATCATGATAACAGTTCTGACCATAGAAGAAAGGGACCCTTACAAATGTCATAAAAGGATATCCATCCCATGCTTCCATAACTACACAAGAGGACTTTCCCCACCAATCTCACACATACATTCAACGATTGGATTTTTAATAGTCAAAACGAAGCAATTGACTCATTTAAAGCACATGGCAACAATTAGATGAGTTCTAAGGTGAGTTGTAAGGTTGGCACTTAGCGATAAAGGATTTAATCTCCCATGGGCCCCCTTTCCTCTTCTTCTCTAGTTCTCTTTACATGGCCATCTTGGACAATTTTATTATTTTCCAACATAATAATTACATGATGCATGCCTAGCCATTCACTAGTCCGGCCTTGGCCTTGAGCTCCGCACTAGGAATCCATATTAGCACATTTACATCATTTATTTCAATACAATAAAAGGGCTAAACTAGGGGTGATACGAATAGACTCCATGAAGATGTATATGCCTCCAAGTTCATCCAATGCTCTAAAAGGTACGAACTATCAATGTGATGAAAATCCAAATATGAGTATAACACTACCAAAGTTCACATCTCCTAGCATAGTGTTGCTAGAAAGAATGCCTTCAAAAATGAAAAATGAACTTACATTTTCAAGTGCTAACCCTAAGATTGAATCAAAGAATACAAGAATCACAATTGCAATTCATGCCAAAAATAAAAGATGGGGAATGTGTATATGTCCGAAAATATTATATGCCATATGAAGAGCAATAAAGAAGGGAAAAAAAAGAATGCCTTTAAAAATGTAAAATGAACTTACATTTTCAAGTGATAACCCTAGGATTGACTCAAAGAATACAAGAATCACATGCAATTCATGCCAAATATAAAAGATGGGCAACGTGTAAATGTCCAAAATATTATATGCCATATGAAGAGCTTTAAACAAGGAGAAATAAGAATGCCTTCAAATATACGAAAATAAACTTACATTTTCAAGTGCTAACCGTAAGATTGACTCAAAGAATACAAGAATCATAATTGCAATTCATTCTAAATATAAAAGAAGGGGAACATGTAAATGTCCAAAATACTATATGCCATATAAGATAAGATAAGATAAGGCAAGTTCATTTTATTAATGTCCAACGAATGACCACAAAAGTAGATCAATGGGACTAAAATGATACAATTAGTATAAGTACAAGGACAAATAATTTAAAATTTTCAGAGGCAAAAGTTCAACAAATATTTAAAATTTGGATTAACGTGATGAATTATATTGGTTGGTGATGACAAAACGAGATGTAAAAATACTCATTAACATTGTGGGCTTAATTCCATCCTCGGTTCGAGGGTTGTGGGTTAAATGATGTATGTAGTCATTGTTATGTCTAGTTTGGAAGGTGGTGCCGCTACAATCATGCACATAGGGATTCTACAGCTCCCGTGGTGGATTATATCAAGACTAATGATAAGGAATGTTTCCACATTTTGGTCTTTTGTGATTGGTTGTCTGTCTTTGTTTTTTCTCTATGTGCTAGAGAAAATCCTTCTCTGGGTTCGTTATTGTTTCGGAACGTTGTTTAGCTTCCGTCGTTTGGATTTTGGGAAATTTGGTTCCCTTCTGCTAACCATTGGCCTCTATCCTTCAATTATCAAATCTTTTCGACACTCCCTCTAGCTCTAAGAATGTTTAGGAGGTTGCGCACCACCCCACACCGTGCTAGCAAAGGTAGAGGTTGTTGAGACCAAGCTAGAAGCGGAGAGTCCTCTAGAGATGGTTATGATAGTTTTGTCACGACTCACTTAAGGAATCTCTTGGGTGACTAGGAGGAAGAAATGGTCTTGTAATCTCTGATTGGCGACAGGGCAAGGGTGAGGTGCAGGAATCACTGGGTGGTAAAAAATATACTTGCCCAAGTTCTTATGGAGGCTCAACACTCGGATGAGGAAAATAGTCCCCCTTCCTCATCTTTTAAGGCTCTAGTTGGAAACTCTTCTCCTTCTCCAAGTCCCTCGCTGATCTCCAAGCCAATGGAGACCCCGAAAAAACTTGGTGCAGAAGAGCTTGTTATGACATATATATTGCAGCTGGGTTACCATGATGCAACATACATATTGATCTCTTTATTTTTCTGAGCTATTCATTCAGATGGGGTTATAGCATGGATCATTGAGTTTTTGAGCCATCCATAGCCTTTGTCAGCAGCAATTTCAGATTGTTTCCTTGCCAGGATCGAGATCTCCTTGTCCATTGAGATGATTTGTGAGGTGACCTAGTTCATTCAAGCAGAGTAACAGGTATGGTACACACAATTACAACTGGGCATATAAGATACAGACAGGTATATGGTGAGATGAGGTATATGGCTCCTTGTTTGGATTTTGATTTTTGATGTATGTTAAACACCTAAGCTTGTTATGTTAGGATGTTCATGGTGACCTATGCCTATATTATATGTATATTGATGCTTAAACTTGTGTTGAGAATGATCAAAGAATTTGATGTAGAAGACTATTGCTTATGCCAGGATTTACACAACTTGTAAACCTTTGTGCTTTTTCGGTTCCATGTATCACTTGTCCCCATCCATCTAGTTCATCCATAATTGAGTTTCCTCCCATGACCTACGATTGAATGAGACCTATGAGATTAAAGATCATATTCCCTACTTTGACCCCTGTGCATGATGGATCCCATGTTGTTTTGTGTCTCGGCTTTGAGTTGTGCAACAAAACTTGTCGAAGCCTTGATCCTTCTGGGCCAGGAGAACCCGTTGGTGTTGATTCTCGAGCTTAGGTGAGTTGGGTTTTGAAGCCTTGACCTCTTTGGTCGGTTACCCCCGATGTTTGGTCCTGACTATGGATATTACCCCCTAGTTTCCCAAAGAGTGTCAGTTAAAACTTGAAGAAATATGTCTACCATCATTAGATGCATTATGTGTTATATGCTATATACTATGAAAAGCAAGCCCTCAAATAAAAATGTAAACTGTCTTTAGACAACTCAAAAAGGGCTATGAAATGAAAGTGTGAAAGGCCAAAATAAAGAAGTGGATAAATGAATGCTAAATCTAAATATTGTTGGCCATCTTGTTGAAATGTAATGATTAATTCCTCACGGAGCCTACGGGTTTTGATGTGAGATGGAGTAAGGGACAACTAATTCTAAGTGTCCCCTACGATCTCTTCACTACAGTTTCTTGTGTACTCAACGCAAGGGTCCTAGAAAACATCCTCACGGAGTTTGATTGCTAGCTTGGATGTGAGTTGTAGACATGTTAAAGTTGAATGGACTATTTTTAGATAAACTCATCCACTTGTGAGACACCACTATTCCCTATTGTTTATCCGTCATGCATATGTCATTGTAGTTGTGTGTACTTCTCATCATTCAGAGAGATCATATGGTCAAAATCAACTATAAGTCATTCCCCTATTATCTTAGCCTTATTTTCCACCTTCACCCAACACTAGCAAATTGTTTAAACTTTGTAAGTATGGCATATACAAAAGACTTCGAAAAAATTCAATGATTACTCAAAGGAACATGCATATCTTATTGATTATTATTATTTATTGTCACCGTGATTCTGAATGACATTATTTAAAGTTGGGTTTTAATATACATCTTGGAGCAGTTCTTACCTTGGATGCCCATAGGTTCAGTTCAATTCAACATCTCACCTTCAGTTTGGGTTTTTTGACCTAGTCAACCCAGTTGACCAAGTCAAACATGGTTCCCAAGGCAGTGGCTAAAATTTGGATAGTGCTTATATTTACTCCAGTTATGCCCAGGACCAATACTACGGTTTCAGTTTTCAGAGTTTGGCCTCAGATTGCATGATCAATGATTATTATCACTTTATTATTGGTCAAATTATGATTATTATTGCAGTGATTTTGGTTCTCATGGAGCACCATAGTGTTCCAGGGGGTATGAGTAGTCACTTATACCATTATTCTATGTCTCTGGATACTTCTGTGCATTCAGTTTTCCCCATTTCTCAACCTGAAGGAAGATTTGATGATTTATATGACTTTCAGAGATTGTTCCATCAAAAAATGAACTAGGAAACCACTAAGAAAATCAATTAGGCTTGTGTGGTCAAGGAAATGGAAGGGAAATTTATCCAGATGATGTATCATGGCTCTCCGGACACTTATTCACTAGTTTTAGTCATCAGTTTGGCTAGCATTATTTATTTTGGCTTGTCTAGGGAGGATGTCCCCCAAGGGGTGCCCCTCACCTTAACCATATGATGTATCACATTGTTATATCTTATGATTTGTTGTTGTAATGGGGCCTAGGGAGAATTAAGCCCCTAGTGACCCCTTTTGATGTATTATCATGTTATATCTTATGTTATCATATGTTTTGACTTAGACAAGGCATCATTGGGAAAAAAGTGCGCCCCCCTTGATCTAGTCAACTTGATCCATGTAAATTTGATCTCCACAGTTGATGATGTTATAATCTCAACCCTCGGATGTAAAAGTAAGTTAGGGTTTACGTCTCTCAAAATCTATATAAAGACGAGAGCCCCCCCTCCCCCCCATTGTAAACCATGAGCTCTGGCATTGGAACTTTTGAATAAAGAGATTTTTCTGGGATTCAATACTTGCGTACCTATAGATGAATAAATGTGGTGATGATTGAAACTGTTTCTCTCTTGCACTGAGTTATTCCAGTGTAGTATCTTGTATCTTTTTGTACCCATTTTGATTTGCTGGTGAAGGAGGCGAATTGAAGAGAGGTGCATTGGTGGGGGGACTCACCCTGGCGTCGTTATTTGGTATGGTTTTATCAGAGAGTGGTTACTTCTTTATGACTCTCCATTTCCTTATCTTTTTCTTCTTATTTGCAGATCTATCTATTTGTCATTACATATTGTTTTTCCCTTCATGTGGCATGTGGAGAGGACACTAGGGTCACCGGGCAAAGTGTTTGCATCAAGATATTCTCTGGATTTCTCATTTGATCTATGAGGAAGCAATCATTGTCATCCATGAAGGTATCTACAGGTTTCAGGTAAGTTTCTCTGCTTCTTTCTCTGCATTTTATTTTTCATGCATTGTCCATCATCCATCTTTACTGAAAACTCTCTTGTAGAAAGTAAGAAAAATCACCGGGACACTTTTAGTTCGAAAATCAAAATTTTGCGATCTAGGTTTTGACGGGGATCACCCAAAATCCCCTCTCTCTCCTAGGTGTCACCTTTTGACTTCATCTTCCCATCTTAAAGTGGCACTGATCCCTAGGAAAAAAAGCCCATCCTGTCTTGTCAGCAATTTTTTGAGTCTTGGTGTTTCTTGGTTTTGTTTGGATTTTTCACATTATCATACCAATCATCCAAGCATCAAGTCTAGTGTGTTAGAAGTTCTAATTCACTAATCAAACCCTATCCTGGACATTGCCCTAATTTTTATCTAAATCCCCCCAAGGGTCAGGTTTGATCATTTGAGTTAACACACAAATCCTAGATCTGTTAACTAATTCCATAAGTCACTAAGTTATCTAAACTTGCGTAACATTCCCGACACCTGTAACCATATTTCACTCAAGTGTTCTTTAAATTGTGGCTTCATCCTTAAATCTAGGGTTTACAGCTTTCACCTTACGTATTCTCTGTTTGGGTTTGATCTGGTGATTTAGCTTTAGGTCTGTCCTTCCAGGATTGGTCAGGGTATCCCCCTTTGTCACTTGGGCTTTAGTTGCATAAAGCGAAGGATATCTCAACAAGCGTGACGACCTGTTGAGGCTTGGAAAATCGTAGGTAGCAACAGTTAGGGATTCTCTCCAGTAAACATTCCCAACTAGCCCGTTATTGTTTGGTATGGGGAATTCGTCTGGTTTACGGTTCGGCTACCGTAGGTCAAGTAACAAAATAAAGGTTTTACCGGTTACGGCCCGGTCCATCGTGTATATTTTAGTTTTTTGAATTTAAATATGATGTGCAAGTGCCTATCTAAGAATGCTGATTGATAGAGAATATGAGGAGTGGTCACAATGTGATGCGCAGGTTCTTACCTCTCATCTTAACTCTCTCGCATCTAAATCATACACAACAAGAAACTAAAACTAACTATCTAACCTATCCCTGGGGAGCAAGATTATCATTTATCAATGAGTAATGTATTTCTGCGCATGCATTAAGAAAAATCACAAATAGTTGTTACTTATTTCAAAACACATGAACATTAATAGATATATGAACAACAAGATAGCTTATTGTTTATGAAATTTTTTCATTACTCACAGTGGAAATTTCATAGAATAGACTAGAGTGCATTCATAACAAGAACATAGGTTCAAAGAGTTAGAATGACCTCACAATTAATGGACACTAGCTGAAAACGAAATAGTTCACATTCAACAGATCCATAGCACAGCATTTGAAAAAATTCCACCAAGCTTTCTCCAACAGGAAACTTGTAATTCTTTATTGCAAAAGGAAATAGTTCTTCTTACAACATACTCTCACAAATCTATCTGGGAAAAAGTCCGTTCTTACATCTAATTCTCCTATATTTATACAAAACAGCAAAACCTTTGGGTTGCCCCTCGGGTGACCTTTGGGTTCCCCCAACCGTTCAATCCCACCATTTTGTCTTTTAGTGAGTGCTCATGACTTATACAATACGTTACATTTTAGATTAAGATTTAAGAGCAATTTATAAAGAGGGACCAGCTTGGTAACCGATGAACTTTTTCCAAGCCTGGGCCTCTGCTGCTATCGATTCTGCTTAGTAATCCATCGGTCTTTTTTGAGATCCTGTTGATCTCAGACCTTCACTTTCTTCATTTTTGAGCAACATCTCTACTTCTTACTTTTCCTTTCTTCAGCCAACTCCCTTCTGCTTTGTCTTTTAGATATGTCTTCTTTGCAGCAGCAATCATCAAACTGGGTCTGAAACATCCTCTAAGTCCGTCTACAGTTAAAACGAAAAACTCATCATTAATCCAGACTGCATTCAAGATCATATAACTTTTCAATAAAACGTAAACCACACTACCAATAAAACTAATTATCAAATGTGAGGCCCTGTACTGTGTTCTCATCGCGAAATCCCTAACTCGGTCAAAAAATCAGAAACCTTCGTTGCCCATGAAATAGGGTAAAGGCTCACAAAAAACGGCGGGAAAAACCCTCACCGGCGGGAAAAATACTAAGCATTGAGCTGACAAACTCCTCTTTGGCGAACGAAACAACTATATGTCGGATGGTTAGTTCACTAAGGAGCCGCAACGGCGGCAGACATACGGACTACGGCTTCTGTGATCAAATGAAAACTTCGGCGATCGGAGGTTCTAAGAACTACGTATCGGCGGCTCAAGACACAAAATAATCCACAGTATCGGCGAGACAAAGCTGAAAGTTTCCGCAATGTCGGCGATATAAAGCACTAGATGCCGCCGAAATCACGTATTGGAAATCGAAACCACTAATCAATAAAGCATCGGAACCTGAAAACACTAATCATCAGTGATATAGTTCACTACACAGCCGCAACGGCGGGAGATAGACTGACTACGGCTTCCGCGACAATAGAAAATCATCGACGATCGAAAGAGCTAAGGATTACGGATCGGCGAGTTAAAGCTTAACGCTGCTGCCGTGTCGGCAACATAAAGGACTAGCCCTCCAATCAAAGTCAAACATCGTTCCGATAGCGATAAAGTCAAAAAGGATTTAAACAATAAAACCAAAAAGACCACGTAAAGCGTATCGCAAAAAGAGGACTGTCCATCGACGACATAGAGAACTAATGCCCCGATTTGTTGTTCAACTGACTTCTGACAGCGATCATCAAAAAACCCAAAAAAAATTAAGTACTCAAAAGACTTTCGGCTGGGCAGCGATAAAATTAGTTTGTTTCACCTCCGAAACAGCGGCTGCATAGAGAACTAAAGCTCCAATTCAAACTTCGACTGCCCTCCGATAGCGATAAAACCAAACCATCAAAAAATCAAAGAAAAGTTAAGTGTTCGAATAAAACTAAAGACGTTCGGCTGGGTGACGGTTATACTAGCTTGTTTAAACTCCGAAACAACGGAAAGAAAATAGTTAATGAGTCATCCGACTTTCGACAGTGGTAAACAATTGACCTCAATTCAAACTCAAGAAAATCCAAATTTGTAGCAGAGGAAAAAACAGAGTTCAGGAATCCAAACAATCCCAGGCAAGATAAAATTAAAAGGAGGGTCCAAAATTTTTAAAAATTTGGGAAAATAGTTGCAGCTGCAACACGACCTTTCCATAAATTGGGGGTTGGGGTATCAATAGGTCATGACTTTGGTTTCCTTTCCCCTCTGCCGTCCTAAATATGTTCAATCCAAGGGGCAACTACAAGATTCGTGATAACAGAGCCTCTCAGCCCAGGATAAGACCAACATAGCTTCAACTAGTGGCTGCAAAAAAAGGAAAATGGATTACACTGGGAGCTAAGTCACAGGACACGTCCTAAATGCCTCCGTGTCCCGTATTTTGCGTGTCGGACACGAAAACGGCCCTAATACGTGTCGGACATGAAAATTTGCGTGTCCAAAAATCGGGACACGATCTGGCACGTGTCGGACACGTGCCCTGAGTGTGTCCCGATTTTTTGGACACGTGTCCTATAAAAAATGAATTTCGGGGATATAAAGGGTATGTTTTTTA
>LPNX010161331.1:304634-326329 GCA_001517045.1 Pseudotsuga menziesii | reverse complement strand
ATTTCAGATTGATGTATAGACTTCTAGTTTTTAAAAAATGTGGTATATTTAAAAATTAATATATATATTTAAGTTTTTAATATATATATATATATATATACATATATATATATATAAATTTAAAATTTTATATATATATATGAAACGTGTCCTCCGTGTCCTGTTTCCGGGGTCGTCATGTCCCGTGTCGAATACTCGTATTTTCGTGTCCTCCGTGTCCTGTTTCCGGGGTCGTCGTGTCCCGTGTCGAATACTCGTATTTTCGTGTCCTCCGTGTCCCGTGTCCTCGTGTCATGTGACTTAGACTGGGAGTTTAGACCTGTCAATGTTCAGAAAGATCAAGTTGCTTCCTGTCAAGAAGGCTTCAGATGGCACTTCAAGCTCGGGAGACTATCGGTGTCCCATACTCGAGGAGAAGCCGGAAAATGATGAAGCGGCCTACAACTCTGAGTAACCCCCTGGTTTTTTCATTTTTTCAGTTTTATTGATGCCGGATAGATATGAATTTATAGTTCATGAAACCACTACTATTTTTGTTCATCCTACTATGCCCAGAGAGCCCATTTCAATAGACTGTATATTTTGATTATGTACTCAGGCATAAGCCTTTCTGCTAGTTTTTTGGTCAACCATGCATGGCAGGCAAATGTTGATAATTCTAGATTGATTTTCCATGCATGGTATAGGTGTCTATGTCTTTGTTTTGACAGTTGTAAGCCTGAGAACAGCCATGAGGGGCTGATGAACTCCATGAAAATCCTGTGCTTGTACTCTTTAGTTTTTGAACTATAATATAAATATTCTACGGAGCTTACGAAAAAAAAATCAGATCCCTAATATTTGCATTTATTAACAAAGAATATTCTCCTCTTGAGACTGAATAAATTTAGCATAAACCTGTCCAAAATGACAATCAGAAAAATGCGGTGGAGGAACTGAAAGTGTAATGTTCTATTCATCAAATTTTAAGATCAATAAGTGATTCGCAATGTTCCCATTGCTACTGATAACCCACCATTGCCATTTTCTTTCAAGCAGGAAACCGTGATAAATGCAGTGAAGGAACTGAAAGTGTAATATTCTATTCATTAAACTCTAAGATGACTAAGTGATCGGCTTAACCAAAAAGTTTAATGTTCCCATTGCTACTGATAACCCACAATTTCCATTCTCTTTCGAACAGGAAACCATGAAACTTTTTAAAAACACAGTCATGTCAATTTAGAAAAAAAACAGTCAACTTGCTTCTCTTGAACATAAGAGTCAATCATTCCTCTCTCTGTCTCTGCTTACCATAAGGAGAATAAGGCACAATTTCAAGATTATGTGTCCAAGCATCCATCTTATCCACACATATATCAGTTTCTCTATAATTCCTTCTAAACAGTGATTTTTCATTTTTGTCAGTACTTGAAAAAAAGTCTTGAAATTGAATAAAGCTGTGTTTCAGCATATTAGACATCGATCGACGCTGATTCCCAAGAGCAAAACTGTTGAACCCAAATGCCGATCCATTAACACTATCTATTTGACCAGATAAAAGGCTCAGGTTATTGTCGGTTTCCAAACAGTGTGTGTCATTCAGATCACTGAATTCTTGAATATCTTCCCCACCAGTCTGCCATGCACTTTTGAAAGAGAAATTGGAATAGGGAATAAGACCAACATGTTCTGTTCCATAAGAATTACAGTCACTATCCCATGGTTGGATCCTTTCAACCTTTTCAGGGTAAATAGCCACTGCTGAACTCTCCCATCTTTTCTCTCTAAATAAATCAATGTCTGGAATGTTCAAAGCATTTTCAAGTCCCCAGTTAAGCTTCATTTTCATGTCCCCACTGTTATAGGGCAAATTTAAAAAACCAGGAACTTTCTGGGCATCTGCTTGCATGGAACAGTATTGCTTATTCATGTTCATATATAAAAATTCATCTGTGTTTCCATGCAACTTACACTCGCCCTCTAAGAGATCCATTTCCCCTGGGAGAATATATGAAAGAGATTCTCTGGGCCCCCAATTATCAGTTCCATAATGTGATTCTATACTTGCAAAACTGAACCCTAAATCAGGACCAGGACCAGTGTCCTGATCATTGTTCCATAAGGAAATTGTGGGACTAAAAGTCTGCAATGCAGCTTGCAAGTTAAAGTCTTGATTTTTATCACACTTCAAATTAAAAAAGACATCTTGATTTGGTGAACCCCATAAGATCTGTCCAGTTTCTGGGATGAACTCTTTTTTATAATGTTTATGCTTGTCTTCATGAACCAGAAGCAAATCAAAATCAAGACTCTTCTTGGGTGAAGTCCACAATATCATGCCCATTTCAGGAAGGAACTCTTGCTTGTGATACTTGAATGCATTTTCATGATCCAGCAGCTGCATGGTAATATCTTTCATAAAAGAAGAATTTTTAGGTTCAGACTTTAATGTGTCCCTGCAAATTGAGTCCAGATTGTTCATTTTCATACATAATGACTCAAAAACATAACACCTATTAGATTGTAGGTCCAGAAGAGGAGGAAAATCTTTTGAAGTCCATTTATGATCATTGTCAAGGGGACATGATTTGCAGAACAAAGAAAATGGGTAATGCAAGTATCTAGTGTCAAGAATGCTTTCAGGACTGAAATGAATTCCCTGAGCCAACTGTTGGCCCTTGGATATTGAATCTGTGTCAAAATCAAAGTCTGTTATACCATCATGACTCCGTTCATAGACATCACTACCATCCTGATGAACTTCATTTACCTTTGAAGGTGAAATTATTGACAAATAATCTTCATCTTGTAAAACCAACGTTTTGATTCCTGAGAACTTATTAGCACAGGACACATGCTTAAGTTCTTCTGCATCACTAGAAATGTCCAACGGGATACATACTTTCTCAAAGCCAAACTTTGTATGCGGAGAACTATAAGTTTCTGGCTGGATTTTTGATTGTAGGAGTCTTTTCTCTATGCCTGTTGCTAGGTCCTACAAGATCATAAGGAGTAATAGAAATAGGTACTTGAGAAAAAGTGTAGGATACGCTCAAGACTAGCTATTCAAAAGGCACATCTAATGGGCACAAATTATATTCTCTGAAGTAATTTGATATATCCATTAGAAATCAACTGATTTAAAAAAATATAAAAAAAATTTCGGAGGGGTGTCTAGAACCTTCTTCTGGGATGCAATACCAACATTGCCGTGACTCAAAACCTCTAGCCTTTGGAGAAGCATCGCTATTGGTTTTGACCTGCATAAAAGCACTATAACATGGCTCCAAAATGTGAAAATATGCAGAGAATTATTTCCATGCAAACTGTCAGCTATTGGTTTAAGCAGCCCTACAAATCTTACCCATACAAAACTAATTCCCCACTCTCAAGAGACAAGGCCTTTTCAGCAAGTTCTTGCAATTTCTGTCTTTTATAATGGAATACTGTTCCATACTCTTTGCAGATTCCTGAAATTGCCAAAATTGTTATTAGTGGGATTAAAATGAGCAAAATCATACATGATGGATACTAAGCATGGTATTGCCAACATCATTGTCATACCACAGAGATTTGAGAATATATTCAATCTATTGTGTTTTGTGCTAAAAAATAGAGCCTAAAGCAGCGAATAAAATGGTGTTTTGAATACTCATCATGCATTGCCTAATGAAGCTTCCATGACAATGAAACATGTGGAATGTGTTACAGCATATTACTACATTGTGATTTTGATCACATCACTTGTGGAAATTTTTCATGAGTGTCGAGCTTGCAGGATTTCATGGCTAGACAGAAGAACGGGAAGGTGGTAGACTTGTATCCTTGCTTGGAGATGTTGCTTCTTGATGGTTGAGTGGTGGCCATGTTGGTTAGTTAGGAGATATGGTGTGATGTGTTCTCATGTTTTCATGGAGAGTATTGTTGGAGTCTTTAGTGTCTTGTGTTAGCACCAAGTTTGACAGGCCATTATATGGATCCCCCCCCCCAAGCAATGAAGGCAGTTCTGAGATTACATATCAGCAAGCAGCAACCTCTAATAAGTATCGGTCCACTTTGTTTTCAGATCAGATTTCAAAATATCAGCAAGAAGAAGAGAACCTGGCCTACTCTAGAAGACAGATAGTCAAAACTGAATATCATTTTCCAGATAAGACTCTAGGATCATAAAGTCTGCTGCAAATTCACTCTTAGATCATAAGAGTATGTATCAGTTTATACAGAGACCAGGCTCTTCCTGGCGTCTTATGGGATTTGTTAATACAGATGGATCTGTGATAAAGTGAGTGGCCTGAAGAGGTCATTGTCAATAAATGCACTAGTTTTGTCTTCTGCAACTGAGATAGAGAAAGGGAACGCAACTTGTATCAATGTAGTTATTACTGTTATGGCCTGAAGCTGACACAGGCCTGGAAAGAGTGTCAAGGAAGAGACAATATGGATGATCAAAGCACGCGGACATTGTATTGTTTTGACCTTCCGCTAGAAGGTTAAGGGCATGTACCATCAGAACATTCATTGATCAAGACTTGCTTGTTAAAAAAAAGCATCCAACAATTTGTATTCCTATTTTTCGATATGCAAGGAGGACCTACCACAAATCAGATGTGACGTGGAATCTGGGAATCATGTCAGGGCATGATGAACTATCCTTATGCTGTAAAAAAAGTGTTGATCAGTCAGTTTGCGCTATACCACTCATTTATTGTCTCAGAGGCGACCCATCTTAGATGTTGCTGTCCTTAATGTAGCTCAAGTTGGAACTGTTATCACTAAAGATGTAGCTGCCACTAAAAGGTATCCTATCCGGGATGGTAGAGGTGGGACAGCTATCCAAGTGACACCGCAAAGGCCTTGTCCACTACTGATAGAGTAGTCACACCAAACAAGATCTTGTCGCTTTAGATCAAGCTAAAAGCAAGATCAAGGAGGGAGACCCTTTTCAGCCAATAAAGACCAATGAGACAAAACAAGACACACAAGCAAACCTAAGCCACACAAAAACAGTGATGCCTTGAATTGTAAACCCTAGCTGTAATAGATGACTGTGGGATCAAAGCGTTAAGTGTGGGTTGAGAGGCTTATTGGTGTAAGGTATGTTCAACCACAAGGATTTATCCCCACAATAAGAATTACACACTAGATCTAGAGAGAACGAGTGCCAAAGGAAAAATACCCAATTTGATCCACCTAGGGTTTAGGCAATAAAATGAATGTCGTCTGTTATGAATATTAAAATGATATATTAGTTATAGACAATAAATTATTAATTATTAAGGTGAAAGGGCGTAACCCTTCACTGTGCATGCTCAAGCCCTATAAAAGGAGAGCATCATTGTAATATTTTATCATCTTGTCAATTATAAATTATTATTTGTTTAAATATGGATTTCGGGTCCTAGTTCTTTGCATTATTTGGTATCAGAGTGCACTCCTCGGCTAGCCTTGTGCGACTCCATTCAGTCATTCAATCAGTTCACGCTCTCATCACACTTCCACGCCCTTGTGTCCCATTCACGCATTCCCTTCTCACGCCCTACCCTCTACTCCTACTGCACCACGTGTCCATCACTATCTACAGCTCCCGATTCTTTCCTCACACGCTGCTCCACTCACCTGCACGCCACCTCTTCTCATCCCCTCTAGGTCTGTCCCTCCTCACGGGCTCCTCCACACCCCTTAATCCATTTCCTACCTGTTGCCACCTCTTACACACCTGGGTTAACGCAGCAGAAATCTTCAAGCTGCTTGGTGCATCCTTGGGGGCAAGTGTCGAGTCAGGTACTGTCACCTGATCCCGACTCCTCTGTTTAGGCTTAACTCCTAATGAAGCCAAGGGGGGTAGTCCCTAGCAAAAGAGTTTCTAAGGATCTTAAGTGTTTTAATTGTTTCAATTGATTGGGTTGTTTAAGGAGTTAGAAATGAATAAATTGTTGACACGACACTATGCAAAATTATATAACTAAATTCAATAGCATTGCAAGATATATCAATAATCACAATATGACTATAAGCAAAATAGAGAGCACAAGAATTGAACCAGTGCCAATATGGAGTCACAACACAATGAATGTTGTTGAAAACAAGGAAAATATTTTGCTCGTGTACTTGGTCAATTTTAATTATTAGAATGATGAATAATTAAAGGAAGGGGATTCCCGATATACCAAGTGGTACTGGGAATATGTCCGGAATTTGGGAAGAGTGGCTCCGCACGGGAAAATGTGGGCTAGATGGAGTCGTGGGGGGGTGTTCAACACTACACCACAATGGTGCAGCCTAACGGGACCCCACGGTCACTTTCTAGTTGTTCCCACTTTCCCTGAAGAATTTGCCCACTACTTCTCCAAAATCGTTTACGCCGGATTTTCGTAATGTTTTGGGTAGTTACTTTGATTAAAATGAGTTATTTAATTAGATGTGATAAAATTAATAAGTGCACAATTCCGCTTTTGATATCCCCAAAATTCAAACTGAGCTGTGAGGAGTAGAGCATACACGGAATAGGAAAATGTTCTTTCCAATTTATGAAAGCAAAGTAAGGTTGAGATACAACCCTTCAGGATGGATTGTGTGCTCGTGTGAACAAAAAATTGTGAGACTAATTACTACGGCAAATAAATGCCGGGTTAGTATTCGATTACTTTGAATAAAATTTGTAAATCTTGAAATAAACTTGATTGATTTAAAAATTGATGTAATAAAATCTAATCTAAACAAATAAGAAAATCCAACCCACTTCAAGGACAGATACAGTCTTCCCCCAAATAGGGGAAGAGAGGTGTTGGAACCGTAATCCCACTTGCTCTTTTATTAAATTGTTACACTGTTGATAATTAAATAAAGGGCTTCCTTTTGACCTTATACTTTGGCCAAACGGCTTAAATAAATTGCCGGAAGAAAGGGATTGAAGAGGGGCGATTTGGAGATGCTTTGGGAGGCTAAAAGTTTGAAAATTTCGCTAGCATTTCCTCTTGACCTGTCAACAAAATACAAAAACCAGCAAGCTAATCTTTTATAAATTAGTGGATTAGCATAGAAATACAATCAAAATTTTACACCTTAGTATTTGCGAAAGTTGAAAGAATTTAAACCACTTCAAATACTAAGAGATTCACTAGATCTAAGCTTATGATGGTTAAACAGAAATGCTTCTAGATCTAGTTAAATAATCAAGCTAAGGAAAAATCTAAGCTTGTTTTAAAGGTAACAAGAAAAAGATTTAGTTTATTAAGGATGAAGAAATAGCCCTTAAGCTTGGCTAGAATCTTTGTGAAGACATAGAAGTGCTTGAAATGCAAGAAATGTTAGATCTTTAAAATAAAGAATGAAGGAAAGAAGGGATGCAACCGAGCTCCCACTTCTCCTTCACCTGAGATAATCTGCAAGCTACACACAAACTTTGAACAAGTGAAATTCAATCTCGTGCATTCAATCAAATGAAATGAGAAGAACACAAGTATTACCAACTACAAAATGTTGCTTCTTAATCTCAGATAACCAAATACAAGTAAACAAATTAATACTTTAAATGTTTATTCAATAAACCATAAAGGATTTTTAAGCTAGAAATCAGATCTGCAAAACTTGTAAGAAATGAACAATAGCTTAGCCAAATATCACCTCGATTAATTGCAGCATTCACATCAACAAGATCTTACACCATTCAGACCTCCAAAGTCTTGACTTTTATTCAAAATAAAAAAAAATAATGATCGTTACAATAGCAGAGGTTACTTGCTTCATGGAAATTGAAGAGCAAGAGCCTTGCTTATATAGAAAAATAGAGAAGAAGAGGGTGGTGCATTCACCAACTTGGCATGAGCTTGTAAAATGGAAACAATTTAATACAAAAATGACTCATTCCAAAACCAAACCCAACCCATTCCACTTTACTTCTGCTCTTTCCATAAATTTCCTGGGAAATGCACCCTCTCCAATTGGCAATGTCATGTTGCCTCTTTCACATGAGAGAAATGCTCCAACATGTTTCGGGAAGGTTAGGAATATTTCCAAATAGCTTTTCCAACTCAGAAATTTCATTTTCGACATGTTTTTTTACTTTTTGGAAATTGCCGAATTCTTTTATTTCCTCATTTTTTGGGTTTTTTTTTGTTTTTTGACTAAAAGTTAATTAAGTGAAAAATGAATCACTTAAAAACTTAGGAAAGTGGGTCTAGGGGTAAAATATATGCTCTTAGTTAGAAAATGAACACCCCCATGCCCCAATCAGAGTCTAGACCACACTTTTATGCCTTTTTTATTTTTTTTAATTAACTTATAAAAAATAAGCCTAAAAAACGGAAAAAATTAATTTTTCCGGAAATTAAAAAAACCTATGGGGAACTTAATACATGTTCATATGGCTCAGAAACAATGATTAGCATGGTAATATACATTGACACCTAGGTTTTAATAACCTCCTAAGGCTTTTTTACCAAGACATTTACTCTAGCTTTGGAGGAGTGGGTGAAAAACTAAAAAATTATAAGGCATTAAAAAACGACATGTAATTCCCAAGGAAAAAACACCCTAGAGTAAAGTATTGATAACTAAGTCCTAGGCAAGCCAAACCTTTTACATTATTTTCATCATGCTAAGTCATTTATTACAAAATCCCCGCAGGGTATGAACATGTAAAAATTACAAAGGGACCAACATTTGGTCCTGATGAATCCTAGGAAATTCTGAGCATTGAGTAGGAACAATTTACTTGTTCTGATCCTTGGTGGCTCACTGGAAATCCCCTAAGTACAACTTAGTGGATAACATCTGGCTCCAACTGTGGGACGTGTGACTGATCTGGTCTTTGTAAAGCAGGAAGTCATGCGATATCTCTAGAATCTTCTGGTTTCTGCATAACACCAAAAATGTGTAAGTCACATGTATAAATTTGCCAAATGAAATAATAAATTACAACTACTATACAAGTTAGTATAGAAAACTTGTACAAAAAACATTAATATACAAAAATAATATACAACAATAATATACAAAAGACTAAGCTACACTATGTATAAAAGAATGAAAAACAATAAGCAAAAGGAAAGGTTTAGGAATATCCTAATACACCAGATGCCCTTTACGAGCATCAGATGTTCTCGTTGAAGAACAACTTCAAGTGTTGCCCATTTACTGGCAAGGTAAGCCTTTCTCCATCCATATTGTTGAGGAGAAATGAATTGGTCCCAGCTACGCCATAAATAATGAAGGGTCCTAGCCACAAACTGTCAAACTTGCCATGCTTGCCCGGTTTTTCTCTTCTTTTGTCCCGTTACCAACTTATTTGTACCATAGTTGGATTACCTGAGGAGCCGCCATTTGACAAACATGATAAATGTTTGTGTTCCAGTGCATCTGATGATCCTCCTTTGTGCCTAGCCAGTTTTGGCTAGTCAATTTTTTTTTAAAATAATTATGACCATGGCCCCGTGGGGTTTGTAATAAAATGTGCTAGTAGGTTGTTTTGAGTGGTTCGGTCTCCTAAGACGTAGAATTTCAACTAAGGTATTCCAGGGAGTTTTTTCCCCTTGTCAATTATGCTTTGCCTATAACTGAGTATAATCAACGAGGTTTTCTCCTGCTTCCTCCAAAGCTGGAAGGCTCGATTTTGAATTCTGGGCCTTAGGGGGTTATTAGAGCCCAACTGAGTATGTATAAACCTACTAGACATTATTAGAATAGGCTATGGTCATGTCCTAAGTCACTAGGACCCTCAGAATTTTTTTTACCGTACACGTTGGATTTTGGGTTAAATTTTTCCAAGTTTTTAATTAAATTTTTCGATAGTTTAAATGGAAAAATTTCAATTTGTAATATGTCAGTCATCCGGAACCCGAATTCAGTGATTGAAGGCTCTAACGTTAAGCCAAAAATTATCAATGATCAACCAGCCAGCTATCCCCAAGTTTCAGAAGTTCATTCAGCCTCATAATTAATAATTTCTCAAAAAAGTCATTTACGGAGAAATTATTAATTAAAATATTAAAAATGAATATTTTGGACAAAATAAAAAACTCTAAAAAATTAACCAAATTGAATAAAATAAAAGGCTAAATGACATGGCAATAGGAATTTATGATGATTCAACTCAGCACAAATCCTCTTCAGTCAACAATCAGAGAGCATTAAAGATACATTCAGTTAGCAGACTTGTCATCTCCGGCTAAGCTCACGAATTGGGTGTTTTGGAGGGCTGTGATTGGTTTGGTGTTAATTACAGAGCAAGGTAATAAATGAAATGAGTGTTTGGTGCAAACCCTAAGGGTCTTGGCACCTATCATTACCATGCAACTCCTCCTTCAACCCTCACGCCTCCATCAAGAGCTCACACCCTCATCTCTTCATGGTTGCGCCTTCACACGTGTGGCCTATTCAATGGATGGATTTTGATGTTTAGGGTTGGGAGTGGGAGCGCCTTGCCTAGGTGGAGGCCACCCCTCACTCATACCAACTTTTTGTTAGGTCTGGGCTCTCATTCTTGTGTCGAGTCAGCTAGATTATGGGGATTGGCCCTCATTTGATGGGGTTTGGTTTTAGGGTTTTAGCCTTCTCTCTTTGTATAAATAGAGGCTCTTTTAGCTCTATTGGGGTGGATGATTTGTGTAGAGAACCTCTGGTGAAATTATTGTAATACTTCTTGCTCTCATGCAACCATTTTGAATAAAGAAAGGCTTTGGAGACTCATGCGGTGTAGATCTTGGATGCATGTGTTATGGTTAATGAGGTGATATAATTTCAATTTCTTTTTGCTTTGTTAATTTGTGGGTATTGATACATGCTTTAGAGGCCTTATATAAGCACATAAGAATAGATATTTGTAGTTTCAAGTTATCTATTTATTTATTTACTTCCAGAAATCTAAAAGAGCATTGTTTTATTCAGTTGTATTTCATGTTTTTTTTTATTTCAATTAGTAAATAATACATGATCTAATCCCCTTTTTGGCAAGCGTATAAGTCTTTGTTTGCAGATCACTCCATTGCGTCGAGTAAAAACGTTGAGGTAGTTTGCATCTCCTTTTCTTGGAACTAAGCACACGTTTCTAGCAGCTGCATGCTAATTGAGATCTAGGGTGGTTTCAAAGATTCAAGATCCAAGTGGTTTCATCTCTTTTATTCACCCCTAAAACCAAATTTTCAATTCTTTCACTTTATGTTTGGAAGTTAAAATTAGATCTATAAGGCTAATCATTTTCATTTTACTTGCTCTCATTTCTAGATCTAGGAAGCGTTTAAGTTTTACATTTAACTTGGATCTAGTTGGTACTTGAAGTAGCATAAAAAATACTATCTTTGCGCAATGACTAAAGTGTAATTTTTTAGTGTATTTTATTGTCTAATCCATTATTTTACAGGAAAATAGCTCGCTGGTTTTTCACTTTTCATGACAGGTTAAGCGGAAGTGCCGGCAAAAATTTGAAGTTTCGAGCCACAAAAAACACTCCTTTTTTCCCCTTCTTCATCCCCTTTCTCCAGGTTGCATTGAAGACCTTCTCAAATCACAAAAGGAGTCCCAACTTCAAAAGCATTTGTAAAAAAAATAATAAAGAGCAAGTGGGATAAAGGATCCCACACCCCTCTTCCCCCATTTAGGGGAAGCTTGTATCGTCTCTTTTATTTTCATGTTTGCATAATAATTTGCTAGAGTAGAATACGTAAGAGTAGTTTCATTATTTAGAATTTTGCTTTCATAAAAGTTAGATAGAAAAGTTTTTTGTTTCATTACTTCGTTAGTTCAAGATTTGTTTACTTTCTTTTGATATATTATTGCAAAAACTTAAAAAGAACCAAAATCTCTTGAATCTCACCGTAAGGTGGATCAAGAGTGCTCTCTATCGGAGAGTTTGTCTAATTTTTCAGTTTTTTATGTACTTTTCTTTTTTAATTTTAATTAATTTCTAAGTCTCTTGAACTTGCCGGAATCCAAGTCAAGAGCACTCTCCGTCGGAGAGCATATTAATTTTTGCATCATTCTTGCACTTAAGCATGTAGATAGACAAGACTCTTGAACTTTTGTCATAAGACAAAGTCAAGAGCGCTCTCTGTCGAAGGGTTTTAAGTAACTCTTTTAGTAAAATCTTTCAACTCACATTCCCCTCTAATTAATTTACTTCGTTGATATCCTTCACCTAGTATGCTCTGTCGACTTTCAAAGTTGGGCTCGTACTTAGAATGGTGAACGGACTTGCTAAATTCGCAATAATAGCATAATAAAATTTTTACCCATAACCAACACACCGGCGTTGTAGAAAGTATTCAAGTCTATTCTCAGTAAAGGTGCCGGAACTCCCCGTTGTCTTAGGGTCACGGCTATCTGGTCAATCCTCCAGGACACCAGCTCGAGATACTGGATGGGCTGACATGTCTAGAACGGAATGACTTTGAACACTTTCCCGGTTGGTATCTGATTACCTTTTTTGTTTCAAAGCCATAATAAACAAGACCATTAAAATATTTAAAACGTACCAAGAGCACTCGCATAACATATTCACTAGCTTTATTTCAAGACTTGTATCTTTGTTATTCTTCAAGCATTGCAGAGCTTTGACTCCATAAGGAACTGGTCAATCTTTTCATGCGTTATTATTAATATGGACCATTTGTCCTTTGATTTATAAAATCTTTGTCTGTGAATGCACTTTTATTTTTACAAGTTCTTGATATATTGTTCATCTTTTAATCCAGTGCAACAACGTGGATTGCCTTTGTCTTGTGTTCAAATTTTCATAATTATAATCATCTTTCATCATAATAATTCCTAAACAACACCCATCCATATCATTCAAACATTAAAACTTAACTTAAACACATTGAGCCATAGAAAACTTTTCGTTAGGGACTACCCCCCTTGGCTTCGTTAGGAGTTAGCCTAAACGGAGGATCTAAGAGTGGGTGATAGTACCTGGCTCTGTGCTTGCCCCCAAAGTCACACCTCTCCCACTTTCTTAAGTGAGGAGACAACTTTCGTAAGTTTTCTGCTGCTGGTGTGCAATCGGCGGACAACATCTTTTGGCGCCGTTGTCGAGGACAAATCTTTTTGTTCCTGGACGACCTTTGTTTCTTTTATTTTTTTACCTTTTTTCCCCTTTTTGGTAGATTTTTAGTCTAATCACTCTCTGGAATTAAACTTGAATCCACCTGGCGACTCCACTGTTAGTTAACACCTCAAGGTATTCGACTAGAAGAAACTCTGAAGGTTTGCTCAGTTTCATCCTTGACCCTGAAAAAGTCTATAGGAGGAGACTGAACAAACTAGCTTCTCGTAGGATCCTTGTAGAACTTGGATTTGAGTCTGTTTTAGAAATCCATGTTTTATTTCAAGAAAAATTAGAAAATTTTCAAAACAATAACTGTTTCCTTAACACAATGGGTGATTTTTTTACTCAACTCAATTTTACTCAGATAGCAGGTCAACCTCATGACATTCCCGAAAAGGCTATTGATAAGCTTGTGACTTTTAATGGCACTGATGCCTCTATCTCTGCTGAGCAGCACATCAGAAATTTCTCCAGACACTGCGGTTCTTATGTCAGGGGTGCTGACAAACATGAAGATGTTTACATGACCCTCTTTGCTCTATCTTTCGATGGCAAAGTTGGAAATTGGTATAATAATTTGCCAAACAACTCGTTCACTACCATAGCGGATTTCAAGACTGCTTTCCTTGGAAAGTTTGGCAGTAAAAAGAAACCTAGATATCGAGTAGCAGCTTTGACTAGTATGAAGAAATATGAAACAAAAACCATGGATGAGTTCAATAATAGGTTCACAGAGTTGTCAAATTCCATCCTTGCCACTTATGCTCCTCCTGCAGCTTCCACTCTGGATTATTACATAGAAGCATTAAGTGGCAAGATCCGATACCAGATTAGAGACAAGGAGCTGACCACATTACTTCAAGCTCAGAATTTGGCCATTAAAATTGATAAAAATATGCAGTCTTCAGGAGAGTCAAACATCCAGGGTTACTCTAGATCATCAACTCCGCTTAAAATTGTTGAACCTAAAGGGAAAGAGTCGTCAAACGAAGCTTATGAGAAGAAGCTCATGGACCTGATAGAGAAAATGCAAGACATGGAAAGGAAGCACTTAGCACAGATTAAAGAGGTTCAGAATAGGGTCATAAAGAACTCAACCTCCGCCACCTCCTAGAACCTTCCCTGCAAGGCAAACATGGCAGAGAAAGAATCCCAACCATGAGCAGAGGCCTCCTCATCAGCTAGAGGCAGCTAATATGGTTGAGCCTTATAAACCATTTTGTAGGGCATGCAGAGATTTCCATGAGGAATCTGGCTACCATTACGCATGCTATGTTCAAGAACATGGTTATCCCGAGTGTTGCGGTACCAGCACATCTGCAAGCGAGCCTCAATTTATTCACAATGTAGGAGACATCTATATTGACCATAAGGATAGTTGGAATCAAGCCAACCAGTTTCATCAAGGGGTTGACTACTTAATTGAATATTATGGGGAGATGCCTTCAACTAGCAACAACGTTCAGAACTTTAAAGGCATAACATATCAAAGAGGACCAAGAGAAAGACCATCTACCCAAACTGCTTCAAAGGTAACAATTTCTAACATTCCTCCAGAAATAAATGATAAGTTAGATTCCGTTGCTCTAACTTTTGATTTAGGTAGTTGGTTGGCAAACTCCAAAGTTCCGGTTCCCGTACTTGAGTTATGTAAAATCCTTGGTCAAAAAGAGAAATTGTTAAAGATGTTAGAGCCTCAAGTTGATAATGACCCCTCCCTAGCTCAAAGATAGTTGCACCTGAAAGACCTACAGCTCTCTAGAAAGTGACTATTGCCAATACAGTAGAACAACTTTCACCCATTCAGGAAAATGTTTGTGGAGATCCCCCTGTAATCTTGCATACTAGGGACCCAAGAAAAGAAGACCACCCGCCCTTCTACATGTCATTGATGATAAGTGATCTTCTCCTGCACAACTGTATGCTAGATTCAGGGTCTGGATCCAATATTATGACTAAGAAGGTCATGCAACAACTTGGCCTTAGAACCACTCGCCCCTACCAAAATGTATGTGCCATGGACTCTAGATCTGTCAAAATTGAAGGTATGATTGAAAGGCAACACATAAGATTAGCCAAGTATCCGGACATCCATGTTACCATGGATATCCTAGTCATAGATGTGTCAGATAATTGGGGCATGCTATTATCTAGAAAATTTGGTGCCACTTTAGGAGGATCCATCCAAATGGACTGGACATACGCCACTGTACCTACATCAAAAGATTCATTAGTTAAGTTACATACTAAGAAAGAACGAAGATATCATGTAGAAAGCCCGGGGAAACCATCAAATGAATATGTCAACTACTCAAGTGGACTAGGGATGTACCAGATCAACTCTACTTTCTTAGAGCCTATCCAGGAAGAAATAAAAAATGAAAAACTTAATGAATTGTGGAGGATGAACTTTGATGGAGCTTACTCTAAAGCAGGAAAAGGGGCTGGAATAATCATTATTTCACCAGAAGGTAAATTTTTAATTTTGCTTTCAGATTAGAATTTGAGGCAACCAACAATGTGGCAGAGTATGAGGCACTTCAATTAAGCATCGAGATTTCCAAGGACATGGGGATCAAATTGCTTATAGTATTAAGGGGGATTCTGACTTGATTGTCCAATAGGTTAAGGGTCAGTTTGCATGTAAATGTCAAAGATTAAAAAAGTATAGAAATGTCGTCTGGGATACAATAGAATTTTTCGATGCCCTTAACATAGAAGCAATCCCTAGAGATCAGAATAGTGTCGCCGACCAACTAGCGTTTGCAGCTTCAGCACTTCAGCCATCAGATGAGATGTTAGAGGGGGGTTGTCTTTTAGAAATTAACTTTAGACCTTCTGTTCTTGATAATGTAAAACATTGGCAGGTTTTCAAAGACGATGAACAAATCTTGAGATTTATTCATAATGTTGATGAGTTCTCTAACTTTAGAGTAAATGAGCAGGAAGAAAATAAAGAGTATCCTGGAGAAGGCGACCAGTTTAATAATCCTATCCCACGTGGTCTAGTTGCTTTAGAGAACATTTTGATAGGAAGGACATAAGAAAGAGTAATGTTGAACAGATGAAACCTGGTGAGTACATTGAGATCAACATTGGAACGGAAACAGAACCAAAAATGATAAATATTGGAAAAGGGACCTCTGAAAAGGAAAGGAACAACCTTATAAATTTGGTCAGAGAATATAGGGATGTTTTTTCCTTCACTTATGACAAGCTTAAAGCATATAGGGAAGATGTTTTCCAGCACACTATTCCCTTAAAACCTGAATGTCAGAAAGGCAAGCCTTTCCGTAAAAAACTTAGGCAAATAAATCCTAAGTTAGCACCTATTATAAAGAAGGAGTTAGAAAAAATGTTAGTAGCAGGAATTATAGCTCCTACGAGACATTCGACATGGTGTTCTAACTTAGTTGTAGTTAGAAAGAAAAACGAGAGTTTAAGGATATGTATAGATTTCAAAAATCTAAATATATCATATCAAAAGGACAATTACGCCCTCCCCAACATGGAGACCGTCCTCCAACGGGTCACTGGATCAAGCATGATGTCAATGCTAGATGGTTTTTCTGGTTATAATCAAGTAGTCATCCAAGAAGAAGATAGGCACAAAACCACTTTCACAACTCCTTGGGGCACTTTTGAATATTCGAGAATGCCTTTTGGTCTCACAAATGCAGGTGCTACTTTCCAAAGGGCCATGGATTATGCCTTCAAGGAGTTGATAGGTAAAATCATTGAGATCTACCAAGATGATCTTACTGTGTTTTCGAAAGAAAGATCCAGCCATGTTGGTCATCTCAGGCAGATATTAGAGCGATGTAGGAAATTTGGTATTTCTTTGAATCCGGCTAAGTCAGTTTTGGGCATAGAAGAAGGAAAACTCTTGGGGCACATTATAAACAAGGACGGCGTCAAGATTGACCCAGAGAGAATAGAAGCCATAAGGAAGATTCCCCTACCTAAAAATGTGAAAGCCCTCCAGTCTTTCAATGGGCACATAAATTTTATCAGAAGATTTATCCCTAACTTGGCCGAACTCATGAAACCTATGCAAGCCTTACTTAAGAAAAATGCCAAGTTTGTATGGACAAATGAGGGTAGGGAAGCCTTTGATTCTATTAAGAAAGCCATCACCAGGTCTCCATTCTTAGTTAGCCCGGATTACATGAAGGATTTCATGATCTTTTCTTTTGCTTCAGAAGACACTATTGCTGGTGTGTTGCTCCAGAAGAACTTCGAAGGGTTCGAGCAACCTATAGCTTTCATGAGTAGAGCCTTACAAAATTCTGAGTTAAAATATACCATTATGGAAAAACAAGGTTATGCCTTGGCAAATCTTTGAAACATTTCAGAACATATATTGGATACTCTAAGGTCATTGGGTATGTTCCCCATACTGCAGTGAAAGACATCCTGTTTCAATAGGATTGTTTAGGAATAAGGGGTACATGGGTGTCCAAAATCCAGGAGTATGACCTTGAAATAAAGCCTACAAAATTAATCAAGGGATAGGGCCTTGCTAAAATGCTTACTCAGAGAAATGAAGAATCCATTGAAATGATTGTTGAAAATAATATCCCTCAACCATCCATGACTCCTGTGCTTCAAGAACTTGATAATCATTGGTATTCCAACATCATTTTCTTCCTGCTCCATTTCACTTGCCCTGATCACCTCAAAGGTCACAAGCGGAGGGCTTTAAGACTCAAAGCTGCTAGATATTGCCTTACCCAAGAGGGTCTGGGTTGGAGGAACCCAGATGGCATTATACTTGGATGTATTAATGAACAAGATTCCAAGAAAAACTTGACTGAATTTCACTCAGGATTTTGTGGAGGCCATTATGCAGCGAATACAACTGCCCACAAAATCTTGAGAGCTGGATACTATTGGCCCACTATCTTCGCAGATGTTCACAAACATGTCAAGTGTTGCCAAGAGTGTCAGCTTTTCACGGGGAAGCAGAAGTTGGTTGCACTTCCTCTCACACCTGTTGTGGTCCTTGCCCCTTTTCAACAATGGGGGCTTGATTTTATCGGCAAATTTAAGGATAATTCTAGCAATGGCTTTTGCTGGATTCTTACGGCAACTGATTATTTCACTAAGTGGGTAGAGGCCATACCTACTAAGAAATACACTGAGAAGGTTGTTATTGATTTCATTGAGGAAAGAATCATCACCAGATTCGGAACTCCCCTTAAAATAACAACCGATAATGCCAAAGCTTTTAGCTCGGGAGATGTAAATGACTTCTGTTTTAAATATGGCATTATCCTATCCCATTCATCAGATTATTATCCATAGGGCAATGGACTTGCTGAGTCGACTAACAAAAATTTGATGACTATCCTTAAGAAGACTGTGGGTGACAATAAAAGAGCATGGCATAGCAAGATTAAGTATGCAGTATGGGTGGATAGGATTACCAAGAAGAACTCAACTGGAAAGTCACCTTTTGAGTTAGTGTATGGACTCACAGCCACCCTTCCGGTCAGCATTTAGATTCCAATCTTCAGAATGTTAAGTGAATACGGCACAAAAAAATTGGAAATGGAGCAGAGGATCAATCAGATCATAGAGTTGGATGAATCTAGAAGAGCTGCCCTTGATCAGTCACTCAGGCATCATGAAGGGCACTTTTGATAAGTCAGCTAGGCTGAGATCTTTCCAGGTGGGAGATACTGTTTTCTTATGGGATAAGAGAAGGGAGAAGCCTGGGAAGCATGGAAAGTTCGACAGCCTTTGGAAAGGCCCATTTATCATCTGTGATACTGCTGGCACCAATTCCTTTTTACTTAACACCATGGATGGAGATACTTTAAACTTGCCTGTGAATGGTCAACATTTGAAGCCTTTTTATCGAAACAACCTCCAAGATGACCAAGGGGTCATCCCAAGGCGTTTCTAAACACATCCTTGTTGTATTTTTATGTATTTTATTACCATAATATTTGATGTACCAAAATGTTGTATCATAGCCTTTGTATATTAGCATTTGTATCATACTTCATTTATATGCTGAAAAAGAAAAAGTTTTGTTTTATGTACTTTGATTTAAAAAAGCAAAAAATATTTTCTGGTATTTCATCATGGCTTATTTTTATATATCATATACATGGAACTAAGACATTTCTGTTTACGTACAGGTACTAGAGATTCTTGGATTCTCAGGCACTCTCTTTGATCAATAAATCAAGCGAGTACCTGTCCCGTAGTTGGAGCCAGATGTTACCAACTTATTTGTACCATAGTTGGATTACCTGAGGAGTCGCCATTTGACAAACATGATAAATGTTTGTGTTCCAGTGCATTTGATGATCCGCCTTTGTGCCTAGCCAGTTTTGGCTAGTCAGTTTTTGTTTTAAGTAATTATAACCATGGCCCTGTGGGGTTTGTAATAAAATATGCTAGTAGGGTGTTTTGAGTGGTTCGGTCTACTAAGACGTAGAATTTCAACTAAGGTATTCCAGGGAGTTTTTTCCCCTTCTCAATTATGCTTTGCCTATAGCCGAGTATAATCGACGAGGTTTTCTCCCGCTTCCTCCAAAGCTGGAATGCCCGATTTATGCCCGATTTTGAATTCTGGGCCTTGGGGGGTTATTAGAGCCCAACTAAGTATGTATAAACCTACTAGACATTGTTAGAATAGACTATGGTCATGTCCTAAGTGTTGAAATATTGTAACTTCGAAGAATATTCTATATGTATCTTTTGTGGTCCCCGATGGTCCTACCGAGAGAACCACTTGTATTATCTTGTACCCCGATGCTTCTAATCGGAAGAACTAATAAGAGTCATGAGGTAGTCTCCTCTAATTGTAAAGGTGGGTCATTAGCACCCCAGTGTGGTTACTTGAGCCTACATGTGTAACTCGAGCCTACATGATTTAACTCGAGCCTACATGTCGAATGAGTTAATTCAAGTGAATGGATGAATATAAATAGAGGTGTGGTGCTCCTCATTTGACACACACACACTCTCACTTGTGTAGCGCATTAGTGGAGAAGAGAAGTAGCTGGAGAAGGAGGAGGATCAAGCTTTGATCTCCTTGCCTGTTTTATCTTTTATCTTTTATCTTTTTGGGGCATCTATATTGAGGAAGCTTTTGCTGGGTTTTTCTCTTTAGGGTTTTCCTAGGATAAATCTTTGTGTTCCTGTTGTATGGTTGTGCTTGTCTATCTTTCAGTGATCCTGTTTATATGCTTTTGTTATGAAAATGAAATGAAGTACTGATGTCTTAGCTAAGCATATGAAAATTTAACATGGTATCAGAGCCACCCTGAAAGAAGACATTGTGCAGCTAAAGAATCTATGGCTTCTTATTTTTTTGGGTCTCTATCCATGATCGATCAGTAAAAGAAGGCTAGACTGACTCTCCATTGAAGGGCGCATCTTGCTGTCGAAGCGGAATTCGATTCTGAGCATTTTTAGTTTTAGTGCGGAAAATTAGGGCTCTCTACAGAAGAAGAATTTTTGAGTGAGCCCAGCATAGGATTGTTCTCCTCATCAAAATCGAAGTTTAGAGATCTGGATCAAGAAATTTGGTTGGGTGAAACTCTGGGAAAGTCAAACCCTAGTTTGACCTCGATCTGGAAAAACCTTAAATACTAAAACTGCTAAGTTTTGGTAGATTCGCTATATCCTGAGATTGGCGAAGGATCAGGAGTTGAAAATTACAGAGGCCGAAGATAAAATCCTGATTTACACTGTGTCCGAAATTCAGCCTCAGATTCGCTATATTCTGGGAGATATGATCCCTCCAAGTTAGGGTTCCAGCCTCTTCCAGAATTCATCCCTAAACAGGACACATGGGGAGAATTGTTGTAACATGGGCTACAGAGGTCCAAATGGAATTCCTGAAGATATTCCAGAAAGAGCACGACCTATAATTTCTTTGATCCAAATTTCAGAACCTGAAGATGAACCAGTGACACGTGGCATGCTGTACAACTGCATTGTTCTGAATAGTCCTGTAACAGGTCACCTTGGGAAAATGATCATAAATTCAAATTGGTGAAACCAATTCTGATGAAACTTGTGCTGTTTGATCATGGACATGCGAGGTTACCTCAGTGCGAAATTTCAGACACAGAGGAGCAGTAATTTCGAAGATATCACAGAAACAGTAACAGGCATTTCTGTAGAAGAAATTGGAAAACTAGGGCTTCCTGTTCCGGGAGCTTCCCTCCACTGTTTTCAGAAAAGGAGTACATTGGACAGCTCCATTTGAAGAGATCTATATTTCTATCCAATCAGATCTGAAAGATTCCAAGTTTTGAAAATTAGAATTTCTCTGACAAACCCTAGATCAGCCAGCTCCGGAAGCAGGACAGACACCTCAAATCGGTAAGATCTAATCTTTTGCTATTTGCATTTGAGGTTCTCATTTCAAAATGATCTATCACATCAGCTTAATGATAAGCTTGGTGAAGTTGAAAACTTCCAAGCATGGAAGTATTTGATCTCTCTGAAGAAAATGAATTGGACACCTACATGAGTAGAGAGGTTCTAGTTCTAGAGGGAGATGAGCCTCAAAGACTTACACAAGAAGAACTTGATCAAGGCCAAGAAGATCATTGTTGATTCAACCACGGATCAACTTATACCACAAGTGTCTTCCCTAAAGACACCGAAGATGTTTGATTCTTTGATCAAGCTATTTGAATCAGAA
>LPNX010161331.1:282508-299722 GCA_001517045.1 Pseudotsuga menziesii | reverse complement strand
AGAAGAGAAGTAGCTGGAGAAAGAGGAGGATCAGGCTTTGATCTCCTTGCTGGTTTTATCTTTTATCTTTTATCTTTTTGGGGCATCTATATTGAGGAAGCTTTTGCTTGGTTTTTCCCTTTAGGGTTTTCCTAGGATAAATCTTTGTGTTCCTGTTGTATGGTTGTGCTTGTCTATCTTTTAGTGATCCTATTTACTTTTGTTATGAAAATGAAATGAAGTACTGATGTCTTAGCTAAGCATATGAAAATTTAACACTAAGTCACTAGGACCCTCAGAAAAAATTCCAAACAAATTTTACCGGACGCATTGGATTTTGGATTTTTATTTTTTTTTAATTTTTTAATTTTTCCTAAGTTTTTAATTAAATTTTTCCATAGTTTAAGTGGAAAAATTTCAATTTGTAATATTTCAGTCATCCGAAACCCGAATTCAATGATTGAAGGCTCTAACCTTAAGCCAAAAAGCATCAATGATCTACCAGCTAGTTATCCCCAAGTTTCAGAAGTTCATTCAGCCTCATAATTAATAATTTCTCAAAAAAGTCATTTACGGAGAAATTATTAATTAAAATATTAAAAATGAATATTTTGGGGAAAATAAAAAACTCTCCAAAATTAACCAAATTGAATAAAATAAAAGGCTAAATGATATGGCAATGGGCATTTATGATGATTCAACTCGACACAAATCCTCTTCAGTCAACAATCGGAGAGCATTAAAGATACATTCAGTTAGCAGACTTGTCATCTCCAGCTAAGCTCACGAATTGGGTGTTTTGGAGGGCTGTGATTGGTTTCGTGTTAATTACGGAGCAAGGTAATAAATGAAATGAGTGTTTGGTGCAAACCCTAAGGGTTTTGGCACCTATCATTACCATGCAACTCCTCCTTCAACCCTCACGCCTCCATCCAGAGCTCACGCCCTCATCTCTTCATGGTTGCGCCTTCACACGTGTGGCCTATTCAATGGATGGATTTTGATGTTTAGGGTTGGGAGTGGGGGCGCCTTGCCTAGGTGGAGGCCACCCCTCACTCATACCAACTTTTTGTTAGGTCTGGGCTCTCATTCTTGTGCCGAGTCAGCTAGATTTTGGGGATTGGCCCTCATTTGATGGGGTTTGGTTTTAGGGTTTTAGCCTTCTCTCTTTGTATAAATAGAGGCTCTTTTAGCTCTATTGGGGTGGATGATTTGTGTAGAGAACCTCTGGTGAAACTATTGTAATAATTCTTGCTCTTATGCAACCATTTTGAATAAAGAAAGGCTTTGGAGGCTCATGTGGTGTAGATCTTGGATGCATGTGTTATGGTTAATGAGGTGATATAATTTCAATTTCTTTTTGCTTTGCTAATTTGTGGGTATTGATACATGCTTTAGAGGGCTTATATAAGCACATAAGAATAGATATTTGTAGTTTCAAGTTATCTATTTATTTATTTACTTCTAGAAATCTAAAAGAGCATTGTTTTATTCAGTTGTATTTCATGCTTTATTTATTTCAATTAGTAAATAGTACATGATCTAATCCCCTTTTTGGCAAGCGTATAAGTCTTTGTTTGCAGATCACTCCATTGTGCCGAGTAAAAGATTGAGCTAGTTTGCATCTCCTTTTCTTGGATCCAAGCACACGTTTCTAGCAGCTGCATGCTAATTGAGATCTAGGGTGGTTTCAAAGATTCAAGATCCAAGTGGTTTTATCTTTTTTATTCACCCCTAAAACCAAATTTTCAATTCTTTCACTTTATGTTTGCAAGTTAAAATTAGATCTATAAGGCTAATCATTTTCATTTTACTTGCTCTCATTTTTAGATCTAGGAAGCGTTTAAGTTTTACATTTAACTCGGATCTAGTTGGTACTTCAAAGTCGAAGTAGCATAAAAAATACTATCTTTGCGCAAGTACTAAGTGTAATTTTTTAGTGTATTTTATTGTCTAATCCATTGTTTTACAGGAAAATAGCTCGCTGGTTTTTCACTTTTCATGACAGGTTAAGCGGAAGTGCTAGCAAAAATTTGAAGTTTCGAGCTCCAAAAAACACTCATTTTCCCCCCTTCTTCATCCCCTTTCTCCAGGTTGCATTGAAAACCTTCTCAAATCACAAAAGGAGTCCCAACTTTAAAAGCATTTGTAAAAAAAATAATAAAGAGCAAGTGGGATAAAGGCTCCCACACCCCTCTTCCCCCATTTGGGGGAAGCTTGTATCATCTCTTTTAGTTTCATGTTTGCATAATAATTTGCTAGAGTAGAATAGAAAAGAGTAGTTTCATTATTTAGAATTTTGCTTTCATAAAAGTTAGATAGAAAAGTTTCTTGTTTCATTACTTAGTTCAAGTTTTGCTTACTTTCTTTTGATATACTATTGCAAAAACTTAAAAGAACCAAAATCTCTTGAATCTCACCGTAAGGTGGATCAAGAGTGCTTTCTATCGGAGAGTTTGTCTAATTTTTCAGTTTTTTTTATGTACTTTGCTTTTTTAACTTTAATTAATTTCTAAGTCTCTTGAACTTGCCGGAATCCAAGTCAAGAGCACTCTCTGTCGGAGAGCATATTAATTTTTGCATCATCCTTGCACTTAGGCATATAGATAGATAAGACACTTGAACTTTTGTCATAAGACAAAGTCAAGAGCGCTCTCAATCGGAGGGTTTTAATTAACTCTTTTAATAAAATATTTCAACTCACATTCCCCTGTAATTAATTTACTTCGTTGATATCCTTCACCTAGTATGCTCTGCCGACTTTCAAAGTTGGGCTCGTACTCAAAATGGTGAACGGACTTGCTAAATTCGCAATAATAGCATAATAAAATTTTTACCCATAACCAACGCATCGGGGTTGTAGAAAGTATTCAAGTCTATTCTCAGTAAAGGTGCCGGAACTCGCCGTTTCCTTAGGGTCACGGCTATCTAGTCAATCCTCTAGGACACCAGCTCGAGATACTGGACGGGTCGACATGTCTAGAACGAAATGACTTTGAACACTTTCCCGGTTGGTCCCTGATTACCTTTTTTGTTTCAAAGCCATAATAAACAAGACCATTCAAATATTTAAAACGTACCAAGAGCACTCACATAACATATTCACTAGCTTTATTTCAAGACTTGTATCTTTGTTATTCTTCAAGCATTGCAGAGCTTTGACTCCATAAGGCACTAATCTATCTTTTCACATAACATATTGTTCATCTTTTAATCCAGTGCAGCAACGTGGATTGCCTTTGTCTTGTGTTCAAATTTTCATAATTATAATCATTTTTCATCATAATAACTCCTAAATAACACCCATCCATATCATTCGAACATTAAAACTTAACTTAAACACATTGAGCCATAGAAAACTCTTCGTTAGGGACTACCTCCCTTGGCGTCGTTAGGAGTTAGCCTAAACGGAAGAGCTAGGAGTAGGTGACAGTACCTGGCTCTGTGCTTGCCCCCAAGGTCACACCTCTCCCACTTTCTTAAGTGAGGAGACAGCTTTCGGAAGATTTCTGCTGCTGGTGTGCAATCGACGGACAACATGTCCCATAAAAGTACTATGTCTCCTTTTTGGAAAGATCTAGGCTTTGAAGACTTGTCGAAATTCTTTTTCACTTTGTCTTGATTACTGATACTCTTTTCAACTTCTTTTCTTCTAACTTCATCCAACTCTACTAATTGATTAATTATGTTTTGCAGAGCATCTTGGTCTGAACTGAAGTCCTGAAGGAGGTGATACACTGGGAGCTTAAGATGGATAGGCAAGGTAACATCTAAACCATAAACCAACTCAAAAGGTATTTTTCCTGTTGAACTTTTCTTGGTTATCCGATCTACCCATAATGCAAATTTAATCTTACTATCCCAAGACTTCTTATTATCCCCTACTATTTTCTTTATGATAGTCATCGGGTTCTTATTACTTGATTCAGCAAGACCATTTCCCTGGGGATAATAATTTGACGAGTGGGATAGGATAAGGCCAGACTTGAAACAAAATGATGTAAATTCTAAGGATCTAAAGGCCTTGGCATTATCGGTTATTATTTTGGCTGGAATTCCGAATCTAGTTATAATTTTATCCTCTAGGAAATCTATAATAACTTTATCAGTTGCCTTCTTGGTAGGTATGGCTTCTACCCATTAGGTGAAATAGTCTGTTGCTGTTAATATCCAGGAATAACCATTACTTGAGTTATCCTTAAACTTGCCGATGAAATCAAGCCCCCACTGCTGAAATGGAGCCTGGACCACTACTGGCTGTAAAGGCAAGCTTGTTAGCTTCTGCTTTCCTGTGAAAAGTTGACAGTGTTGGCAATTTCTGACCAATTTATGCACATCTAAAAATATATTAGGCCAATAGTAACCTGCTCTCAAAATCTTGTGAGCTGTTGTTTTTGTTGCAAAATGACCCCCACAAAATCCTAAATGAAACTTTGTCATGAGTCTCTTGGACTCTACCTCATCTACACATCTAAGTATTAGACCATTGGGGTTTCTCCAACCTAATCCTTCTTGAATAATGCAATACTTAGAAGTTTTCAACCTTAAAGATCTTTTATGGCCAACTAGGTGATCTGGGCATGTAAGGTTTCTTAGAAAAAAGATAGTGTTTGCATACCCATGATGCTGCTCTAAACGATGAAGTTCTGCTGAACTACTTGATGTTGAATCACTACTCTGACCAACCATTCCCAATGCCTTCTCATTACTTTCTGTTAGCATTTTGGCTAGCCCTTGTCCTTTGATTAATTTGGTGGGTCTAATTTCTAAGTCATACTCTTGAATTTTGGATACCCACTTACCCCTTATTCCTAAGCAATCTTTTTGAGCTAATATATCTTTAACAACAGAATGAGGGACATAGCCAATTATTTTTTAATATCCAACATAAGTTCTGAAATGTTTTAAGGATTTGACTAAGACATAAGCCTGCTTTTCCATGGAAGTGTACTTTAACTCCGACTCTTGCAAGGCTCGGCTCATGAAGGCTATAGGTTGTTCAAACCCCTCTTTGTTTTTTTGAAGTAAAACTCCTGCAATGGTATCTTCTAAGGCGAAAGAGAAGATTAGGAAATCTTTTGAGTAGTCTGGGCTAATTAAGACTGGAGATTTAGAAATAGAATCTTTAGGGCACTTAAATGCTTCTCTCCCTTCATTCGTCCATTCAAACTTAGTATCCTTCTTTAACAATTTCTGCATTGGTTTCATTAATTCTGCTATGTTTGGAATGAACCTCCTGGTGAAATTAACGTGACCATTGAAAGATTGGAGGGCCTTGACATTCTTAGGCAAAGGGATCTTCTTGATTGCTTCAATTCTTTCAGCATCTACTTTGACACCCTCTTTAGAAATTATGTGCCCCAACAATTTTCCTTCATCAATTCTTAGAACAGACTTAGCTGGATTCAATGAAATACCATATCTATGACACTTTTCGAAGACTTGCTTTAGATGACTTATGTGACTTGATCTTTCCTTTGAAAAAACTGTAAGGTCATCCTGATAAATTTCTATGATTTTGCCAATTAATTCCTTAAAAGCATAGTCCATGGCCCTTTGAAAGGTTGCACCTGCATTTAGAAACCCAAAAGGCATCCTTAAATACTCAAAGGTGCCCCAAGGTGTTGTGAATGTAGTCTTATGCCTATCTTCTTTGTTGATAAATACCTGATTATACCCTGAAAATCCGTCCAGCATGGACATCATTTCAGACCCTGTTACTTTCTGCAACAAAGTCTCCATATTGGGCAATGGATAGTTGTCTTTTAAGCAAGCTATGTTGAGGTTTCTGAAATCTATGCATATCCTTGTGCTACCATTTTTCTTTCTAACCACTACCAAGTAAGAGCACCATGAAGAATGCCTTGTTGGTGCAATGATTCCTGCAGCCAACATTTTTTCAAGCTCCTTTTTAACTATGGGTGCTATCTTGGGATTTATCTGCCTCAACTTTTGCCTAAAAGGTTTGACTTATTTAAGTTCTGGTTTGAGTGGTATAGTATGCTAAAATACGTCTTTCTGATATGCGTTAAGTTCATCATATGTAAAAGAAAATACGTCTCTATACTCTTTGGCCAGATTTATCAATTCATTTCTTTCCTTTTGAGAAGTGCCTTTGCCAATTTTAATTAACTTGGGGTTCTGATCTGTTCCTATGTTAACTTCTATATAATCCCCTAGTTTCATTTGCTCCACATTACTCTTTTTTCTATCTTGTCTATCAAAAATGTTTTCTAGTGCCACCAAACCACGTAGAACCGGATTGCTGGATTGATTACCTTTACCCTGATACTCTTTACCCTCTTCTTGGCAGCGAACATTGAAATTTGAAATTTTTTGGACATTATGGATGAATCTAAGGATTTGTTCATCATCTCGAAAGACTTGCCAATGTTCCATGTTGTTCGAAACCGATGGTCTAAAGTTAATCTCTAGTTTTCCGTCACCATTCATTAATTCCTTTGATGGCTGAAGGGTTGAAGCTGCAATTGCTAACTTATCTTCCATGCTATTTTGTTCTCTTGGAATTTCAATTATGTTTAAAGCATCAAAGAATTCCATTGTGTCCCAAACTGCATTTCTATATCTTCTTAACCTTTCACATTTGCATGCAAACCTACTTCTTACTTGGCTAACTATTAAGTCCGAATCACCTTTTATAATTAACATTTTTATTCCCATGTCTTTAGAAACTTCTAAACCAAGGAGTGCCTCATACTCAACCACGTTGTTTGTTGCTTCAAATTCCAACCTAAAGGCAAAATTGAAAGGCTGACCCTTAGGTGAGGTGCTGACAACTCCAACCCCTTTTCCTGCTCTTGAATGAGCTCCATCAAAATTCATCCTCTAGATTTCATTGACCCTTTCATCTTTAATTTTTTCTTTAATTGGGGCCAAAAAGGTGGAGTAACAAGTATAACTCCCGATTTCATCTGTATTATACACATACTCATTTGAAGGCTTCTTAGGGTCTTCTACATGATGCTTCCTCTCTTTTTCTCTATGTAATCTTACTAATGAATCTTCGGATGCAGGCACGGTGGCATATGTCCAATCCATTTGGATCCAACCTCCTAAATCTGCCGACCATTTTCTTGATAAGAGCATTCCCCATTGTTTGGTACATCTATTACTAGTATGTCCATGGTTATATGGATATCCGGATACTTAGCCAACCTTACTAGAAAATTTTGAATCAGGCCTACTACATCAACTTCTCTGGAGTCCATGGCACAAATATTTTGGTAAGGTCTGGTTGGTCTTAATTTCAACTAATCCATTGCTTTCTTAGTCATTACGTTTGATGAAGAACCATAGTCTAGCATACAATTGTGTAGAAGGAGATCACCTATCATCAATGATAAATAAAAGGGCGGGTGATCCTCTTTCCTTGAATCCATAGTATGTAGAATGACTGATAGGTCTCTCGTGACAACTTTCTGACTTGGAGGAAGATCTTCTATAGGTTTTTCAAAAGTTACTTTTTTGGGAGGAGGAGGATTTATAACATTCATTAACTTTTCTTTTTGTTCAGGATTTTTAATTATTTCACTTAAAGATACCAATACTTTGGCCTTTTGAAACCATACACCCATATCTAGGTCATTCAAATCTTGGGAAGTATTTACCTTAGGTGCATATTGTTGATTTTTTGAGGTTCCAGCATTGTCTCTTCTTTGATAAGTTAAGCGCTTGAATTTTTCTCAAACTTGATCTGATGAAGGCATGACCCCAAATTTTTTTGTTAGATTATCTATATTTTGACTATATTCTTTTGCTTCTTTCCAAGCATCTTTGGGAATGGGGTGAACATGGCCTACGTTGTTGACGAACTCAGGCTCACTTGAAAAGTTGCTACTTTGACTTGCTTCAGGCATACCTTGCTCTAAAATTCGACGTGTTATATAACAAGTCGACTCTTCATGAAGTGCATCACAAGGTTTGCAATAAGGAAGGATTTCTTCAACCATATTAGCTGACTCAAGTTGGTTGGGAAGCCTATTATCTTGATGATAAGTTTTCTTTTCAACCCAACTTCCTTTTGGTGGGAAGTTCTTATGATTAGGTTGGGCCTTTTCCATGTTTATCAATCTATTTTGCATTAGTTTCAATTGATCCACATAACTAGCCTCCATGGCCTCCATTTTCTCAATTAAGTCCTTGATCTTCTTCTCATGAGTATCATGGCTAGGAGTTTTATCTTTTGATTCATGCGGCTTGATGAGAGCCCTCGTGAATCCAGGAACATTTGAATTTCTTGAAAATTGCATATTTAAATCAATCTTAATAGCCAACTCCATGGCCTTTTTTAGTGTGTCAGGTTCATTAGAGGAAATTTCAACTCAAAATGGGCCTCCTAAAATGAACTAGTAAAATAATAGTTAAAATAACAAAATAATATTTATTAATTTTGGAGGAAGAAAAGAAAAAAACTACTTTTTTGTTTGTCAAAAATGCAAACAAAAAAAACACGGGGAGATATGTCAAAAATGCAAACAAAAAAGTAGTTTTTTTTTATGATACCTATCCCCAAATTTATATTAAAAAAGTGTTTAAGACCTATACGGTATTTCAAATTTAAAGCAATTTCATTGGGTAACACATGATGACATGGAATTTGAATAAAAGTTTAAAGGCCCATTTTGAGTTGAAATTTCTTCTAATGCTTTATCTTTTAAATGATATCTTATTTCTCCGTTAAGGGCTTCCATATAGTAAACTAGGATGGACTTGTCTGGTGGCTTGAAATCAGAGTGAATGCTTGCCACTAGATCTTTGAACTTTTTGTTAAACTCCTCCATAGTTTCGTTTTCGTTTCTTTTCAAAGTATGGAGAGCAGCTAATTGATGGCGAGTCTCTTTCTGAACTCCCCATCTTTTCTTGAACCCTTTCAAGAAATCAGCATAGTTTGCATAGGAATTATCATCAAGGTCAAGCTACCATTCACATGCATCTTCTTCTAAGGATAGAGCAAACAACTTCATATAGACATCCTCATGTGTTTGAGTAGGATCTCTAACCCAACTGAGGAAGCACTTTGAAATCTTTCCAATATGGCTCTTGGCACTGACAACATTGTTCCCTTGGAAGGTCGGAAGCTTTTCAATAGCCTTGTCAGGTAGAGTGTGCGGATAACCTGCTATCTGAGTGAAGTCAAGGGGTTTAAAATAAGCATCAGATGTGGCCATATTATTAATCTTACTACTTTCTGTTAATGTATTTGTAACTTCAGAATGTATTCATCCATATATCTGATGTATTGTACCCCGATGTTTATTCCGGGATGTGTCTGTAATGTACTTGAGTCATGTCATGCCCCGATGTTCCTATCGGAAGGTTCTATAATGTAAACAAGTCATGTCAAGTCATTGTGGGTAACCCTCCTATTGGTCAAGGGTTAAAGTCCCCGCAGTTGTGAGGCCCTAGGGTTATTAGACTATCCTAGAGAAGTCGACCCTAGGTGAGTCATTGTAAGTCGGGGCAATAGTCCCCACCATTGTGTTAAGGATAACCCTCCTTGTTGGTCGGAGGAGGCAAAGTCCCCACAAGTTGTGGGGCACTAGGGTTATTAGACACTCCTAGAGATGTCAGCTATGTTATCTACTAATTTTGCACTTAGTTGGGTTACCTAAGGAGCCGCTGGTTGACAGACTTGTTCAAAGTTTGATTCCAGTGTATCAGTTGATCTGTCTGCTTGTCTAGCCAATATTGGCTAGTCACTTTTTTATTTGATTAATTTTGACCATGGCCCCGCGAGGTTTGTAATAAAATGTGCTAGTAGAATATTTTTGAGTGGTTCGATCTCCTGAGACGTAGAATCTCAAATAGGGTATCCAGGGAGTTTTTTGCCCCTGACAATTATGCTTTGCCTTTAGCTAAGTATAATTGACGAGATTTTCTCCCGCTTCCTCCAAAGCTGGAATGCCTGATGTTGAATTCTGGGCCTTGGGGGGTTATTAGAGCCCAACTGAGTGTTATAAGCCTACTAGACATTATTTAGATAGATCATGGTCATGTCCTAAGTCATCTAGACATATAAATTTTTTTCAAAAAAATCATTTTCGAACAGGGAAAAAATTATTTTTTTAATTTTTAATTTTTTAATTACTTTTCCTAAGTTTTTTGGGTTAATTTTTCCATAAATTAAATGGAAAAAACCCGTTCGTGGTAAGTCAGTCATCCGGACTCCGAGTTCAATGATTGAAGGCTCTAACCTTAAGCCAAAATTCATTCTTGATCAGCCAGCCAATTAGAACCAACTTTCAGATCAACAATCGGACACATAATGCCTTTTTACTCAAAAAAGTTAGTTTTGAATAAAAAATGAATTTTTATTAAAAAACGATTATTTTGGAAAAAATTAAAACTCTCGAAATTAATCCAAATTCAGTGAAATAAAAGGTTAAATGACATCTCATGGAGCACTTATAATGATTGGAGTTATCATAACTCAGCTTTAGTCATCATTAAGAGAGCAATTAATTTATTATCAGTTAGCAGACATGTCATCTCCAGCTAAAGAATGAGATGGAGAGCACTCATTGGTCCGGTGATTTGATCGAGGTGAAGACTGAAGCTTACACCATCAGTAGGCTTCCCAAACCTAGCAGTGGCTCCTCTAGACCTAACAAAGTAGGTTTCCAGACCTAGCAGGCAGCTTTCCTATGCAGCAGGGTGCCTCCTTCAACAGCTCACGCCCCTCTCTCTCCTGAGGGCGCCTTCCACACGTGTGGGCTCATCTGTGGATGGATTTCAGTGTTTAGGGTTGGAGTGGGGGCGCCTTTCCTGGGTGGAGGCCTCCCCTCACTCCTAGTTCTCCGATTTAGGTCTGGCATCTCTGTTTGGTGGCCAGGTTGGTTAATGTTTGAGGATTGGTTTTAGGGTTTTAGCACTCTCTCATTGTACAAATAGAGGCTCCTTTAGCTCTATTCGGATGGATTTTTGTGTAGAGAAACTCTGGTGAAACTTTTGTAATTGCTTGTTGCTTCTATGCAACCATTGGAATAAAATTAAGGCTTTGGAGGCTCATGTGGTGTGATTCTTTGGATGATTGCACTTGATGGATGAGGTGATGTTGTTTTAATGCTTTCTTTCTTGTCTATTTGAGATTATGATGTTATGCTTTAGAAGGCTTCTGTAAGCACATAAGAACAGGTATTTGCGGTTTGCAAGTTAGCTGTTTATTGATTTACTTCTAGAATTTAAAAAAGAGCATTGTTTTATTCAGTGGTAGTTCATGCTCTTCTTTATTTCAATTTGTGAACAATAAATGATCCAATCTTTTGTATGGCAAGTCTATGAGTGTTATTTTGCAGATCCTTCCATCCAACCAAGCAGAAGTTCAAGCTCAGCTGCATCTTCTTCTCTTGGAGTCAAGTACGCTTTTCCGGTAATTGCATGTTTCACGAGATCCAAGTGCTTTAAAAAGATCCACAGGTTTGACCATTCTCTCCTTGCTTTTATTCATCATTCAAATTAAAAAATCTTTATATTCTTGGGATTAGGGCACGTTTGGGCTAAAGTGAACATTCATTTACTTAGCCTTTGCCCCGGTTGGCTGCCTTATGCTTTACTTTCAGCCTTTTGGGCCTTTTATTTGCAGTTTTCCCTTCCTTTTGTTCGCTGTCCACTTTTCCCCATTTTTACCCTTTTGGACAGCCCTCTTTCGCCTCATTTTTCCACTTTTTGCAACCCTTTTCCATCCTCTTTTTGGGGCATCTTTGGGGCTATACTTTCAGCATTTTTTCACCCTCATTTGCATCCTTTCCTTCCTTTTGTTCGCTGTCCACTTTTCCCCATTTCACCCTTTTGGACAGCCCTCTTTTGCCTGTTTGTTTCCACTTTTTGCAGCCCATTTTTATGCTTTTCTTCAACCATCTTTTGGGCTGTACTTTCAGCCTGTTTCATCCTCATTTTGCAGCCCTCTTTCTCACTTAGTTTCCAGCCTTCTTTTTCCCTCTTTTCACCATTTTTTTCACCCCTCTTACCTTGTCTTTTTCTTGCCTCTTTTCTTCCTTCTTTTTGTTGAGTTTGGGTAAGTGTTTGTAGCAGGTTTATAGATTAAATTTCAAGTTATTTTTGATCAACTAATATCATAACAAGTGTGTGTCTAGAGCTCTTAGATTGCAGACAGGTGAAGGAGAGCCCAAAGGCCATGAACAAACAAGGAGTGCAAAAAAGAACAAAAAGACTGCTATCCCTCTTCTTTCATCCCCTTCTTTCCCCGTTCTTCCAAGAAGCAAATAACACATCATCATTATAAAAGATTAATAAAAAAGAGCTAAGTGGGAGCAAGTCTCATTCCTTTTCTACTTCCCCTATTTTGGGGAAGTGTGTCTTGTGTTCATTTTCATGATTTACTTAGTACAGTTTTCCTTAAGCAATTAGTTTAGTTCTTTTATTAGACTTAGTTTCATTCTTACTAATTGCTAGATTGATCATTGCTTGTTGGTATCTTGTCATAAATTGTTAAATCATAAAAAAGAATCAAAATCTTTTGAATCTCACCATAAGGTGGATCAAGAGTGCTCTCTGTCGGAGAGTTTTAATCAACCACCTTTCGTATTAATTGTTGTGTTTGTTTAATCAAATCATCCATAAGTAAGACTCTTGAACTTGCAGAAACACAAGTCAAGAACACTCTCTATCGGAGAGCATCTTAGGTTTGCACAACCCTTGCATTAGTTCATATAGATTAGCTAAGTCTCTTGAACCAGTGTCATAAGACGGGGTCAAGAGCGCTCTCTATCGGAGAGTCTAATTAATTGTTTTAATAAAATCTTCAACACACATACCCCTTTAATTAATTAATCCCCATCCCTCCTTGTCGGAGTATGCTCTGAACGATCCTAGATCGGAGTACCCATAAACGGCACTGGATCTTTAAACCCCGCAAGAATAACTTAATAAAACTTAAACACCCCGTAACCAACACACCGACGTTGTAGGGATCCTTCCAAAGTACTTCCTATTAGAGGCGCCGGAACCTCCCAATGTCTTAGATTCTCGGCTAGCTAGTCACTTGACAATATCAGCCTGGGATATTGGGCGGGCCCGACATGTCTTCAATGGAGGGAACTTAGAAGAGTCTCCCGGCTTTGACAAACCCTTTTGTTGACACCCTAAAGCAAGACCATTGTTAAAAACTCTTAAAACTTAACAAGAGCACTTGCAAAACCTAACATTCACTGACATCTTTTGGGATTCACATCTTTTTATACACAAAGCATCTTTGATAAGTTGACTCCATAGGCACTGGTTCCATTTTTTAGCATTTGTTGATAATCTGAGCCATTTGTCCATCAAATGTTTGATTATAAATCATATCTGTGAATGCTTTATCTATTTCGTGAAGTTCTCAAATATTTGTCTATATTTCAATTCCGGTGATAGCAACGTGGATTGCTTTGTCTTGTGTTCAATTCATCACATTAATCATCTTAAATCACAATAACTCCTAAACAACACCCATCCGCATCCGAAACATCTAAAAATTAACTTGAACATTGAGCCATAGAAAACTCTTTGTTAGGGACTACCCCCCTTGGCTTCGTTAGGAGTTAGCCTAAACGGAGGAGTTGAGAGTAGGTGACAGTACCTAGCTCTGTGCTTGCCCCCAAGGTCACACCTCTCCCACTTTCTCAAATGAGGAAACAACTTTCGGAAGATTTCTGCTGCTAGTGTGCAATCGACGGACATCAGGCTCTAGTAAGTAATTGTTAAGTGAGACTGACATGTTGGAGTGGGTTTCAAGTGAACGAAAGAATATAAATAGAGAGTGAGTCTCTCCATTTATCATACACACACTCACTCATTGGGGTGCATGAGTGAGAGGAGAAGATGCTAGGACAAGAGAGAGACTGCTGCTGTCATGAGATCATCTTTATGTTTTTGGGTTTTACTTTTGGTGTTGATTCTATCTCTGAAGAAGTTGCGGGGTTTTCTCCTTTATGGTTTCCCCGAGGAAAATTCTTTGTGTCTCTTGCCTCTTGTGTTTTTATTGTTGTGCATGCTATTCTCTCAGTTAAAGATCCTAATATCATAATGCTAGCTTGAATGATAAAAATCTAACATGGTATCAGAGCTAACCTGAGAAGAAAACATTGTGCAGCTACAGAAGCTAGGGCTTCTTACTTTTTGGGTCTCTCTCCACAATCCATCAGCAAAAGTATGCTAGGCTGACTCTCCATTGAAGGGCGCATCTTTCTGTTAAAGCGGATTTCAATTCCGAGCATTTTCAGGTTTTGGTGCAAGAAATTAGGGCTTTCCACAGAAGAGAAATTTTTGAGTGAGCCCAGTTGGTTGGGTGAAACTCCGGGAAAGTCAAACCCTAGTTTGACCTCGAGCTGGAAAAACCCTAAATACTAAAACTGATAAGTTTTAGTAGATTCGCTATATCTCGGGATTGGCGAAGTCTCAGGAGCTAAAAATTGCAGAGGTCGAAGATAAAATCCTGATGTACACTGTGTCCAAAATTCAGCCTCATATTCGCTATATTCTGGGAGATATTATCCCTCCAAGTTAGGGTTCCAGCTTCTTCTAGGATTCATCCCTAAACAGGACACCTGGGGAAAATTGCTATATCTTGGGCTACACAGGTCCAAATGAGATTTCTGAAGATGTTCCAGAAAGGTCACGGACTATAATTTCTGTGGTCCAAGTTTCAGACCCAGAAGATGAAACAGTGACACATGGCAGTCCGTACAACTTCGCTGTTCTGAATAGTCCTGTAACAGGTCACCTTGGGAAAACAATCATAAGTCCCAATTGGTGAAACCAATTCTGATGAAACCTGTGGTGTTGGAACAAGGACAGGCAAGGCTACCTCAGTGCGATGTTTCAGACACAAAGGAGTAGTAATTTCGGAGATACCGCAGAAATAGTAACAGGCATTTATGTAGAAGGAATTGGCAAACTAGGGCTTCCTGTTCCGGGAGCTTCCCTCCACTGTTTTTAGAAAAGGAGTACATTGGACAGCTCAACTTGAAGAGATCTATATTTCTATCCAATCAGATCTAAAAGATTCCAAGTTTTGAAAATTATGGGGTTTCTCTGACAAACCCTAGATCAGCCAGCTCTGGAACCAAGATGGACACCTTAAATCAGTAAGATCTAATCTTTTGCTATTTTAATTTGAGGTTCTCATTTCAAAGTGATCTATCACATCAGCTTAATGATAAGCTTGGTGAAGTTGACAACTTCCAAGCATGGAAGTATATGATCTCTTTGTAGAAAATGAATTGGTCACCTACATGAGTAGAGAGGTTCCAGTTCCAGAGGGGGATGAGGCTAAAAGCCTTACACAAGAAGAACTTGGTCAAGACCAAGAAGATCATTGTTGATTCAATCACGAATCAACTTGTACCACAAGTGTCTTCCTTAAAGACACCGAAGATGTTTGATTCCTTGACCAAGCTATTTTAAGGGAAGAATCGGAATATGATTTTGAGAAAACAGTTGAAGAATGTGAAAATCCAGAATGCAGAGACCATACAGTCATACTTTACAAGGGTCTCTCAAATCAAAGAACAAATTAAGAAGAAGTGGTGAATGAAGAAGTGGTGATGGCCACCTCGAATGGCCTCCCAGGATCATGGGATTCATTCATGCGAGGAATGTGTGCCAGAAGGAAGTGATTACTTTCAGCAAACTCTGGGAAGAAGAAGAAGCTCGAATCATAAGAAGAGAAGAGAAGATGGGAGCAATTGAAGATCAAGCTCTCACCATCCAAAGAAAAACCCTCAAGCAATGAGGAATATGAAGAACTCAACTTTTGAAGAACCTCTTATCCACCTTAGCATTTGGATAAGAAACGAAGCTATTATGAATGAAGAAGATTATGAAGCTAAAGGCTCAAGAAGGAGTCCACCCACGGAACAAATAAAGATAAGTATTCAATTGTCATTTCATAATATTGTTTTGTTATGCATTTGTTTATATTGAGTTGATGTATTATGCATAATTAAATGTTTGCATTAATGACAGTATACTACTAATATGCATGTGATGGGTAAGTAGCTCCTGGAGCTATACAACTCTCCATTGCTGCTTATCTAGAATGAAACCTCTTTGCTGGCATATTGGATTAGTGCACAATCTCAATGTTGTCCTGGTAGATATGGAAGGCATCTAGAAAGTTTCCGTGAGATATGGATGAATGTTCTATTGGCTAAAGTAGTTGCATGATCATATATTTATGCATAAGAATTTGCCAGTATGAATATTTCTTATGAAATGTTTCTAACCATACAAATGCATTTGACTTGTAGGAAAGATCGCATACATAATTGCCTACAAGCAAAGAAGGATGAGACTTGTTCCAAAGAACAAGCGACGACAGTTCAAGATGAAGAATAATATGACGAATGCAACGACATCAGTGATGCAGAACCTTCCAGCTATGAAGAAGTAACCAAGAAGAAAGGGAAGACCAGTCCAAGAAGAATGATGTCTAGGATGCAGTATCGATACATGAAGGGAAGTTCGTAGTTCCATCACGCAGTAGATGGAAACATCATGGGATACAAGGCAAGATTCGTAGCACGAGGCTTCTCACGAAAAGAAGGCATAGACTACGAAGAGACATTTGCAGATAGTGGGAGTTGAAACACATACATGATGAGCTTTATGAAGATCTTAACCCTTGCTACAAGGTTGAAGATGAAAGTCTATACACTAGATGGATACATAGAATATTAATAGCATAGGAAGCTACTTGTCACTCTGGTAAAGAATGTTTCAGTGCATAGAGTACAGAAGACAGAGGGAGTATGATGCTCCACTTCATAGGGAGTGACTGCAGAAGATCCTGAGGTTCGACATGGTACGACATGATGGATAGATAACTGATGACTCTAGGCTTTACTGAGAGTAAAGCGGATTCCAACCTTTGCTTCAAGGTTGAAGGCGGAAGACTAGTGATGCTCCTGTTATGTGTCGATGCACTATTTTCTAGGCATGAAGGTGTGGACAAGGGAAGTATGCAGTAGAGATCCGGAAGAGGTTCAGGATGATGGACTACATGACCACACCTATGGCAACGAACCTGAAGCCATTTAGTGTTGCTTCATCAGATTCGGTTGATGCCATGATGTATCATCAGATGATTGGATCCTTGATGTACCTGACGAATACGAGACCAGATATTTGCTTTGCTGTGAACACATTGAGACATGTTCACCTGATGGTTGCAAAGCATGCTGTGAGGTACCTGATGGGTAGAGTTGATTATGGGCT
>LPNX010161331.1:255780-279674 GCA_001517045.1 Pseudotsuga menziesii | reverse complement strand
CCAGCCACCATAAGCAAAGATCACAAGCAAAAAACTCTTAAAATCTACCAAGAGCACTTGCAAAACCTAATACTCACTAGCTTAAATTCCTAGACTTTATTTTCACGCGCTTATTTGACTCCATAAGGCACTGGTCCTTTGTTATATTTGATTAATTTTCTATCTTGATCAACTGTCTATGGTCCATTTCAATTGATTATATTTGAATGCTTAAGTTATAAGTCTGGAATCTTTGCTTATATGTGTGATCTCTTGTTAGCAACGTGGATTGCTTTTGATTTCGTTTCATATTCATAATAAACAAACACTTCAAATCATAATAACTCCTAAACAAACACCCATCCGCATCCGCAACTAATCAAAACACTTTAACAACTTAAGAGCCATAGAAACTCTTTTGTAGGGACTACCCCCTTTGGCTTCGTTAGGAGTTAGCCTAAACGGAGGAGCTAGGAGTAGGTGACAGTACCTAGCTCTGTGCTTGCCCCCAAGGTCACACCTCTCCCACTTTCCTAAGTGAGGAGACAGCTTTCGAAAGATTTCTGCTGTTGGTGTGCAATCGGCGGACAACAGGCTCAAGTATGAGATGAATCAGAAGATTAACCTGGAGGGTTATGTGGATTCGTATTGAGCAAGCAGTGCCATTGATAGGAAGAGCACTTCGAGGTGCTACTTCAGTATGGGATCAAGTGTGATCTCTTGGTTTGGCAAGATGGAGTCCTGCATGGCGCTAAGTACAGCTGAGACAAAAGATGTTGCCACTTTCTATTTGGGAGAGAGGAGCAGTGAAGCTCCAGTATGTGATCTAGATTGAGATCTCTCGAAAGAGGGAGTTCTAGCATAGTCAGTGAGACAGGTTGTCTGAGCATAAATCCTGGCGAAGCTCGTAGGTTGCCCAGATGTAAACAAACCTATAGGTTTCCCTCGGATGTAATCGGTCCTGGCGAAGCTCACAGGTCATCCTTAGATGTAATCAGCCCTGATGTGATTCTATGCTAGAAATGGCCAAAGTGAAGTTTGAGTACTTCAAGGAGAAGCTTGGTGTTCTCCATATAAAGGTTCCCTCTAAGGGGAAATGATGAGACCTAAAGCCATTCTGATGAGTAGGTCAGATGTAAGGGCTGAGCCATTCTGTTATGGTGAGAGGATTGGTTCCTTCCATGTCAGATATGAGTGCTGAGCCATTCTGATATGACTATAGGATTGGTTCCTACATGATCAGATATAAGGGCTATTGCCATTCTTTGAATAGAGGTACCTGGTCAGTTACCAAGAAAACTCAGTATAGGACTGAAAGCCATTATGATATGACTGTGAGATGTGTTCTCACATGATTAGATATGAGTGCATGGCCATTCTGATGTGATTGAGGGATGTGTTCCCACTTGATTAGATATAAGGGCTGTTGCCATTCTGTCACGGTGAGAGGATTGCTTCCTTCCATGTCAGATGTGAGTGTCGGCCATTCTGATGTGACTGTAGGATTAGTTCCTACATGATCAGATGTAAGGGCTACTGCCTTTCTGACGAGTCAAGGTCAGATGTGAGTGTCGGCCATTCTGATGTGACTGTAGGATTGGTTCCTACAGGAACAGATGTAGGGGCTACCGCCATTCTGTCATGGTGAGAGGATTGTTTCCTTCCATGTCAGATGTGAGTGCCGGCCATTCTGACTTAGGGTCAGATGTAAGGGCTACTGCCTTTCTGATGAGTCAAGGTCAGATGTGAGTGCCAGTCATTCTGACTTAGGGTCAGATAAAAGGGGTACTGCCATTCTCTGAATGGAGGCACTTGGTCAGTTACCAGGAACCCTCAGTCTAGGATTGAGTGCCTTTCTGACAAGTCAAGGTCAGATGTAAGTGCTGTGCCTTTCTGACGAGTCAAGGTCAGATGTGAGTGCTAGCCATTCTGACTTAGGGTCAGATATAAGGGCTACCGAAGACCTACAAGGAGGTAGGCCTATAACCAGCATGAAAAAGGGCTGCCTCTGTAGAACTTCCTGTGACGAGAAGAATCATGAGATAGCACATATGATGATGACCCAGTGATGATCCAGATCGAGCTATGATCTAGATCCAGTGATGATGATCCAACAGTGATGATCCAGATCGAGTGATGATCCAGATCCAGCAGTGATGATCCAGATCGAGTGATGATCTAGATTCAGATGAAGATGACTTGAAGATAAAGATGGCCTGAAGATGAAGATGACTTGAAGATGACGAGAACTCGATGATGATCCAGATGATACAGAGAAGAAGACTTGTGCTGATAAATTGTGTCGAGAGAATACCTTCCTAGTTAAGAGGGAGTGTTAATGTATTTGTAACTTCGGAATGTATTCATCCGTATATCTTATGTATTGTACCCCGATGTTTATTCCGGGATGTGTCTGTAATGTACTTGAGTCATTTCATGCCCCGATGTTCCTATTGAGAGGTTCTATAATGTAAACAAATCATGTCAAGTCATTGTGGGTAACCCTCCTATTGGTCAAGGGTTGAAGTTCCCGTAGTTGTGGGGCCCTAGGGTTATTAGACTATCCTAGAGAAGTCGACCCTAGGTGAGTCATTGTAAGTCGGGGCAATAATCCCCACCATTGTGTTAAGGATAACCCTCCTTGTTGGTCGGAGGAAGCTAAGTCCCCACAAGTTGTGGGGCACTAGGGTTATTAGACACTCCTAGAGATGTCGGCTCTAGTAAGTAATTGTTAAGTGAGGCCGACATGTTGGAGTGGGTTTCAAGTGAAAGAAAGAATATAAATAGAGAGTGAGCCTCTCCATTTATCATACACACACTCACTCATTGGGGCGCATGAGTGAGAGGAGAAGTTGTTGGGACAAGAGAGAGACTGCTGCTGTCCGGAAATCATCTTTATGTTTTCGGGTTTTACTTTTGGTGCTGATTCTATCTCTGAGTAAGTTGCAGGGTTTTCTCCTTTATGGTTCCCCGAGGAAAATTCTTTGTGTCTCTTGTCTCTTGTGTTTTTATTGTTGTGCATGTTATTCTCTCAGTTAAATATCCTAAGATCATAATGCTAGCTTGAATGATAAAAATCTAACACTTTCTTCAAAAAAGAAATGGATGTCTAAGAGGGACTCAAATCCTAGATTTTCAAGGATCCTACGAGAAGCTAGCTTACTTGCTCTCTTTCGATAAACCTTTTGGGGTTCAGGAATGAAATCAAGTAAGCCTACGAGGTTTCTTCTTGTGGAATACCTTGATTGGTTTATAGCCAGTGAAGTCACCAGATGGACCGAGTTCAATCTTTAGAAATGTTGGAAAAGATCAATCAAGAAAGGTAAAAACAAAGAGAAACTAAGGGTAAGTCGAATTTCGGGAATAAAAAGATTTATCCCCGGCAACAGCACCAAAAATGTTGTCGCCTCTTACGCACCTGGGTTAACGCAACAAAAATATTCAAGCTGCTTGGTGCGTCCTTGGGGGCAAGTCTCGAGTTAGGTACTGTCACCTGATCCTGACTCCTCCGTTTACACTTAACTCCCAATGAAGCCAAGGGGGGTAGTCCCTACCAAAAGAGTTTCTAAGGCTCAGTTGCAGCTACAACTATTTCCCAATTTTTTTAAAATTTTGGACCCTCCTTTTAAAATTTGTCTTGCTTAGATTTGTTTGGATTGCTGAACTTTATTGTCTTCTGCTACAAATTTGGATCATGAGGTTAAATTGGGGTTAATTGTTTGCCATTTTCAGAAGTTTGAATGACTATCTTTTGTTGGACTTGAACTTGAAATTTTGTTTTTCGCTGTCGGAAGTCTTTTGAACAGTAAATCGGGGCCGTAGTTCTCTACGCAGCCGCCATTGCGGAGATTAAACAATGAACGTGTCGAAGCCCAGTTTTTATGTTTTCGTTGATGCGCCTTTACCTGTTTTGTTTCTTTGGACTATCGACATTTTTATTTTATCATGGTCGGAGCATCAGCCTTCTATATCATCGCTGTTTCGGAGGACAAATAAAGAATGGGCCGATGGTTAGTTTTTCTTTCGCTGATTACGTGACTTTGTTGGTTCAAACTTTTTCTTTGCGATGACTTTTTCTTTTCGCCCTCAGAGCGGTTTATGACTTTGATCGGAAGCCATAGTCTTTTTGATTCCTGCCATTGCGGCTCCGGAGCGGACTAGCCATCCGGCATGGTTTGTTCTGATTTTCGCCGATGGTTTGATTTTCGTCGTTGTTTTCTATTATTGTGGAACCCTTAGACCATGCGTCATCCCCCGTTGCGGCTCCTTAGCAGGCTAACCGCCCGACTTATAGCTGTTCCGCTCGCTGATGGTTTGTTATGGTTTTCGCCGATTTGTTTTATTTGTCACGGATCCCTTAGCTTGATTGTTCTCCGTCGTTGCGGCCCTGGAGCGGACTAACCATCCGATGCTATAGTCGTTCCGATGTCCGATGCTGCTGTCTCTAGTGTTTATTTCGTTGACGTTTTATTTGGCCGCAGAGCCCATACTCTGTCCGTCGCCCGCTGTTGCAGCTTCTCAGTGAACTGATCATTTGATGCTTAGTGTTTTTGCATCCGACTGTTGGTAGGGTTTTCCCGCCGTTTGTTGTGCTGTTACTCTATTTTTTGGGATGGCGGAGTTTTCCTATGGGTCGAGGTTTTTTTTGAAGTGAAGAGTGCAGTTTGGGGGTTTGGTGTTTGAGAGGTGGCGATTGCATTGTCTAGATTCATGCTTCTTTCGCAGGGTTTCTAGTTAGTTCAGTTGCGGTTTGGTTTTAGACGAATAATCTGTTCTGTTGGGACTGTGGTTTTAGTGGGACAGCAGGCTTAGAAGTTTTTCGGACCCAGCGTGCAGGATTTTGTTTGCATTATCATTTTTCTTTTCATGCATTAATATTGTTTATAGCTCATTTTACAGAATGCATGCATTAATACAGTTTGAGTTACTTTGTCAAAAGCTAAGTGATCTAAGAACTGGTTGTTCATGACAAGGTGATGGCTGCTGCAGAGAAGATATGTCTAGAAGACTAAGCAGAAAAAATGAGGCAGTAGGGAAGGAAGAGAAAAAAAATGAAGAAACAGAGAAGAAGAAATTAAAGGTTTGAGATCTAAGACAGATCGATAGCAGCAAAGGCCCAGGCTTAGGGAAGATTTCGTCAGTTTCCAAGCTGGTCCTTTTCATAAAAGTGCTTTTAAATCTTAGTTTGAAATGCAATGTTTGTATGAATCATGAGCACTCACAAAAGACAAAATTGTGAGATTAAACGGTTGAGGGAGCCCAAAGGTCACCGAGGGGCAGTCCAAGAGTTTGGCTTGTAGTATAAGTATAAGAGAGTCAAATAAAAAAAATGACTTTTTCCCAGTTAGACTTGTGAGAACATGTTGTAAGAAGAACTATTTCCTTTTGCAATAGATAATTACAATTTTTCCTGTTGAAGAAAGCTTTGGTGGAATGTTCAAATGCTGTGCAATGAATGTTGTTGAAGGGGAACTATTTCATTTTCAGCTTTTGTCTATTAACTGTGAGATCGTTCTAACTTGTTGAACCTATGTTCTTGTATGAATGCTCTTTAGTTTATTTTATGGAATTTCCACTATGAGTAATGAATGCTTTTCATAAACAATGAGTTATCTTATTGTTCATCTATCTATTCATGTTTATGTGTTTTGAAATAAAGAACAGCCACCTGTGATTTTTCTTAATGCAGGAACAGTAATACATTACTCATTAAATGATAATCTCGCTCCCTAGGGGCAGTGTAGTTAAGTTAGTTTTAGTTTTCTTGCTGTGTGTGATTTAGATGCGAGAGATTTTAAGACGAGAGGTAAGAACCTGCGCATCACATTGTGACCGCTCCTCATATTCTTTATCAATCTGCATTCTTAGACAGGCACTTTCATTTCATACTTAAAACTAAAAAACTAAAACATACACGGTGGACTGGGCTGCAACCGGTAAAACCATTTATTTTGGTTACTTGACCTACGGTAGCCGGACCGCAAACCGGATGGATTCCCCATACCAAACAGTAACGGGCTAGTTGGGAACGTTTACTGGGGAGAATCCCTTGCTGTTGTCACCTGCGATTTTCCAGGCCTCAAAAGTTTTTGGCGCTAGAAGGAGGGCCGCCAGTGCATGGCTGGCCGAGGAAACCCATTGTCTCGAAATTACTCCACCAGTGATAGTTCAGAAAGCAGTTGATTTCCCTGTCCAATTCTTGAAGAGAAGTGGAAAGAACACTAGTATTTTGTGGACAACGAAGTTGTTAATGATCTGAGAAAACATACTAGGGCTTATGTGAAAAAGATCGGAGGATTACCGATTATCCTTGATTTACCCAGAAGAGAGTATAAGAAAAAAGACCGTCCTTGGAAGACTCAGTTTTAATTGGAGATTTGGAAGAATTGGTAGAAACAGCCTTGCAGGAAGTTATACAGTCTTTGAATCAAGTAGGCCCAGATACACCTTACGGTTCACCTATGCATACTCCTGTTCATTCACCACCTCACTCTCCACCCAGACTCATGGCAAGCATAAAAGCTAATCGACCACCTAACCCACCAAATCCACCACCTGCTTGCAAAGCCAGATCACCTTTAAACCTAACACCTCCTTTGCATGACTTACCTCAGGCTTTTGAGAAAATGCTGCCCAAATTTGACGCAAGTGAAAAGATTTTAGTAGATGATCACTTGCAAAGTTTCTACTTGGCCATAGAAGGACTAAAGGCTGGAGAACAGGAAGATGTAGTCTGCAGACTTTTTCCACATACCCTTAAAGGAGCAGCAGCCTCATGGTATTTTGTTCTACCTGCAAACTCAATCCCAGACTGGGATACTTTTGAAAGGATATTCGGAAGCAAATATGCATCCCAGAAGACTCATGCAGCTCTTATGAAAGGACTGTGTGCTTTAAAGAAAGAAAGAAAAGAAAATGTGCATAGTTTTACCCAAAGGTTTGCTGCTTATCTTAAGAATTTCTCTGCAGCTGATAAGCCCTCTGATAAAGTTCTAATTGAATACTATACTTCAACTTTAGGGCCTGATTTGACCATGTTTGCCAAAATGAAAGTCAAACTCACATTATCAGAAACTTATGAAGAAGCTGAGAGAGTAGAAGCTGAAAGAGAGAGCATAGAAGACTATCCTGAACAATCGGGAGAAAAAACTTTTGGAAAGAAAGCCTTATTATTTACTAAGCCTAAGGAAGAGCAGTCACACGACTTTGAGGGGATGGTAAAAATGATGCAGAAGTTATCTAACAGAATAATAGATTTGGAAAAAGAAAAGGAAACTCAGAAATCTTTTAAGCCTTACTATAAGAGGAGAGAGGACAACAATCAACGTAAACCTCCTCCACACAGTCCTGCAACAATGAACTTGACAGAGGTAGGTATGGATAAATTTTGCACTTTTCATCAACAGCCCCATTCTGAAAAAAATTGTCCTCAATGGATAAATTCAATGACATTAGTTATGAATAAGCTATTGGACTCTAAATTAACAGAATCTGATAATGAAGAAGAAAAGAATAGTAAACCCACAGAAAAACAAGAGGATGATGCTTTGGTTTTATGGGACTGTGTCTCACTTTTTGATACAGAAGAGGAAGAAATAGTAGAAACAAATGTGACAACAAGAAGTCATGGCTTGTTAAGTAAAGACAGATCAGTAATCCCAAAAATTAAGAGACTTCAAGAGAACATAAAGAAAATTCAGAAAAGCACCACAGCTGATAAAATACCTGAATTCACCATTACGAGTCAGGATCCAAAGCAAATCAACATGCCTGTCAAGCCCATTGAAGAGAAGACTGATGATGTAAAAAAGAATCTCAAAGAGCATAAGATGGAGTATGACATTATGGAAGATATTAAGAGGGCTAAGGCAAATATCTCGTTGTTTGAAATGTGTAATCTGCCTCAGCAGAAAGAAAGATTGTTAAAAGCACTTGAAATGCCTGAATAAAAGCTTCCCACTGACAATCAACTGGAAGAAGAGGAAATTGGTGAAGCAAGTGTGGGAGGTAAGCCTAAATGCAAAACTCCACCATTTCTCCTGACTTTTGAAATTTTCAATTATAACGTACACAACTGTTTAGTGGACTCAGGGGCATCAGTAAATGTTATGCCGCTTTCAGTTTGCAAAAAGATAAATGGACAGCGTAAACCATCTACCTGACAGGTTATTTAGTTAGACAGAACAAATGTGAAGGTAATTGGGGAAATGGATGATGTTTTGATTCGACTATCTTCAAATGAAAAGGTATGTCAATGCATAGATATTGTAGTAGCAGACATACCTGAAGCTTATGGACTTGTTTTGAGTTGGGATTGGTCAGCAAAGCTAAATGGGTATTTTGCTTCAGATTGGTCACATCTGTGGTTGCCTTATAAGGGAAGTCCCAATCAAATTAAAGTATTAAGAGAGCCCCACATGAAGCACAATGTTACTCAGCTGGAGGGTAAGAATGAACCAGTGAATTCTGTATTTACTTCATTGAACTAGAATCGGGAAACTACCAAGCGGAAGAAGTCAGTGGTACACCAGAGACAACCTGATCTCCTTCGGTTTTCACGGGATGATGAATTTGACTGTAAAATAGTAGAATTAGTTTCAGATGTAGTTGTTGATTCAAGTACAATAGAAGTAGATAGTTTTTGGACACTGTTTTTTGATGGATCTAAAACTTTGGAAGGATCAGAAGCTGACTGTGTCCCGATTGATCCAAAGAAGAATAAACATTTTCTTTCATGTAGATTAGAGTTTGAATGTACCAATAACACAGTCGGATATGAAGCATTGGTTCAAGGATTAAGAAAAGCAATTGAATTAAAAGTAGAAAATCTGAAAGTATATGGGGATTTTGAAATAATTGTAAAACAGATTCGGAAACAGATACATTGCATCTCACCTCATTTAAAAGCTTATCAGAATGAAGTATGGGATTTGCTGACAAACTTTTATGCATTTAATATTTTATCCATTCCTAGACTTAAGAATGCAGCAGCTGACTTGTTAGCTACCTCGACTGCAAGGCTTGTGCCTACAAATAACAAGTGTTCTATTGAATTACTTTTCAGGCCTTCGATTCCAGACATGGTTACTAATCTACGAGTTTTTGATGATGATCAACAAATCTTGGAATGTTTAATGAATGATGAAACTTTCGAAGGGGCAATTATTGATGACAAAGAACACCAAGCTGAGTTAAAATTTGACAACTTCATTCCTAAAGCGGTCGGGACTTTAGAGCGGATGTTTGATTTAGACAGCAAGTTCAGAAGACCAGCAAATGTCAAGACTCACACTTTGTCTTTGCAATTTGAGCTGATAAATTTGGGAACTGAAGTTAAACCCAAATATGTAAATTTGGGAAAGTGTTGCTCCCCGGGTGAAAGAAATAAGTTCATCAGTTTGTTCAAATAGTACAAATATGTATTTGCAAGGACATATGAAGAACTTAAAACATATGATACCAAGATTATACAACACATCATTCCTATTAGATCTGGAGTCAAGCCTTATTAGCAACCTTTGAGGAAGATGCATCAAAAACTGGAGCCGTTAATTCAGAGTGAAGTCAAGAAATTATTGGATGCCAAAATTATATTCAAAGTTAGACACTCAGAATGGGTTTCAAATTTGGTATCAGTAAGAAAGAAATCTGGAGAAATCAGACTATGTGTGTATTTCAGAAACCTAAATCGTGCTTCAGACAAAGACAAATATCCAATCCCGCCCATGGAACAGATATTGCAGATGGTTTCGGGTTCCGAGTTATTTTCGTTATTAGATGGATTCTCTGGCTACAATCAAGTGTTAGTAGCTGAGAAAGACAGACTTAAGACTACATTCAGAACAAAATGGGGAACTTTTGCTTACAGAAGGATGCCCTTTAGACTCATTAACGCTGGAGCTACTTTCCAGAGGGCTATGGATATAGCTTTTCGCGGTCTAATTGGCCGTAGTGTTGTAGTGTATCTCGACGATGTGACAATATTTTCAAAGAAGAGAGAAAAACACGCATTCCATTTAAAACAAATTTTCGAGTGTTGTCGAAAATACGGCATCTCACTAAATCCAAGGAAATGTGTGTTTGCTGTTACAGAAGGAAAGCTACTGGGTCACATGGTTTCTAAAAAGGGGATCTTCATAGACCCAGAAAGGATCAGAGCTATTGAACAGATCCCCTTACCCCATAACAAAAAAGGGATGCAATCATTCATGGGGATAGTAAATTTCGTGCGAAGGTTTGTGCCAGATTTTGCTCAAATTGTTAAACCTTTGCAGCAAATGGTGAAACAAAGTGTACAATTCAAGTGGACTGATGTAGAGAAGAATGCATTCAGTAAAATAAAGACATTTATTGCTCATGCACCCTCTCTCGAAAGTCCAGATTTTGAGAAGGATTTTATTTTGTACACTTTCGCTTCTGACGATTCATTAGCAGCAGTGCTTACTTAGAAGGAAGATGGGGAAGATGAGTTCCCCATATCATTTATGAGCACTGGTCTGCAGGGGGCCGAATTGAATTACCCAGCGGTAGATAAACAAGCTTATGCAGTCTTCAAAGCGGTAAAAAAATTCAGGCCGTACATACTTAAGAACCGGACAAAGGTAATAGTTCCACACCCAGTTGTGAGGTCTCTTTTCGTACAAAAGGAATTAGGAGAAAGAAGAGGCAATTGGGTAACAACTTTACAAGAATATGACCTCGAATTCAAACTAGCGTGCATAGTTAAAGGACAAGGACTGTGCAAATTAATGGCTTAAGGTAAAAACAATGAAGAAAACGATTGGGAAAATGAAGCTGAATTACATATGATGGATGTATGTCCTCTTTTCACAGCTCCAGATTCCTGGTACCGAGACCTTGTTCATTACCTTCAGGAAGGATTGTTGCCAGAACATTGGAATTCTAAACGGCGAAGAGCGTTGTGCCTTAAATCAGCTGCATATCAGATCATTGATGGAATTTTATTCAGGTAGAATTATGATGGAGTCCTTCCCAGATGCTTAGAGAAAGAAGACGCAAATAAGGTCATAACAGAGTTACATGATGGGCTTGCTGGAGGCCATTTTTCCAGAGATACGACAGCCCATAAGATTCTCAGAGCCGGATACTATTGGCCCACGCTGTTCAAGGATGCTCATGCCCCTGTTAGAAAGTGTGATATCTGCCAGAGGTGCGGGGGAAGACAAGCCAAAGCAGCAGGACCATTGAAGCCTGTGATGATAACGGAACCGTTTGAGCAGTCGGGAATTGATATCATTGCAGAAATAAAACCTATTGCCTCTTTTCACACACTTGGGTCACGTGGCAGAAATCTTCGAGCCACTCGGTGTGTCCTTGGGGGCAAGTCTCGAGTCAAGGTTGTCACCTTGTTCTTGACTCCTCTGTTTAGGCTCAACTCCTAACGAAGCCAAGGGGGGTAGACCCTATTAAGTTACTAAGGAAAAATTATTTAGTATGGTGATATTAAATTGAATGAGTTACTTAGGGGTTTGAATTTTAACCATAAACAACCATAGATGACAAGATACAAAATGAGCGCACGAAAGCACAATGCTAAGACAATATATATATATATATAGAAAGAAAATAGCTAGTGCCTTAAAATCGAGTCAAAAGATAATCAATGTACTTGCATGTGCTTGGAGTGAATGTTTTGCGACTGTCTCTTGGTACATTTTAAGTTAATGTGAAATATGATTTGATTAAAATTAGGCGAAGGGGTGGACTCCAGATATACCCGAGATTACTTGGAGTATGTCCAAAACTAAACCTTCATGGCTACCCGCAAGGAATATGTGGGCTGAATGGAGTCTCTGAGGCTATTGTTCATAATGCACCTACAGGTGTAACAGAGATCGGTGCCCCGAGGTCACTTTTCAGGAGTTCCTGCTTCCTTTGGGTATTTTGCCACCGTAATGGTTTGACCGAGGTGTTGGATTTTCACCTGATGGTTTGTCAATTTGGGAGAGTGAATCCTAATTATTCTAGTCACTCAAGTGCTTTTGATGCAGCTTGACTGATCGGACGAACCACAGCCAAGTGCAGAGCATACACATCGGAGTCTTGTCAATTTTAGTAAATTTTAGACAAGGTGTTCTTATTAAAAAGAAAACCCCCCAGGAACCTCTTTCGGTCCAAGTGGACCTCAATCGGGGAATCAAGGAGGGGTTGATTTTATTACGCTTACTGAAACAAATGATGATAGCAAATGAAACATAAAAAGATAAGCAAACCACAATTTTCTAATTAGACTACCACGAACCTTTCTTCACCTTTCGGCTCAAAATGAGGCTCGTGGGGTAAGTATTAAAGTTACTTTGAAACAAATAGAAATGGAATATGGAAATGATTTTAAATCAAAGTATACTACCCTGCAGATTAGTACTACGCTAGATTGAAAAAAGATGAACGAAAAGCAAACAATGACACGGATGCAAATCCCCCCAGGGGGGATGGTGAATAGGCTCAAAAGAGCCTATTCGAAAAGATCTTATGTTTTTATTAGTAGCGATTTACAATATCAGAAAATTGAAATTGATGCACTTTGGTCCTTGTTATCTGGGATCCAAAGGCTTACAACATGCTTGTAACAAGCTAAAATCAAAACACCGTGGTGGGGGAAGCTTCTGCGAAGCTCTAGTTAGTCCAAGAGTTGGAAAATGGGCAGAGTCTCCTCCTCTTTTTTGTTAGACTTGCTAAAGACAGCGAGCAATTAAAATCAAATGTGCCCAAACACACTTTAAAAGTGTTTTAGGTCACCACGCTAGTTACCAAAAAAAACAAAGTAAAAAATTGTTAAAAGGGCCTAATCTAGTTTTGCAAAAAGGAATCAAGGAAAGCAAGCTTTCCTTGGGATCTTGGCTTGCTGTTTGGGCAGCCAATGAGATATGCACTTTTCTTGCAGAATTTAAATCTTTGAAGAATGAAAAAAGAAACTACCTTATAAGCAAGCTTTAGACCTATGCTTTAGCTACTTACAAAAAAGGAAATTCCTACACCTAGATCTATCTTTATGAAATGATAATCTTTATGAAATTATAGATCTAAGCCGTAAGACTCTTATAAACTAGATCTAACAAAATATATTCAATTCTTAGAACTAGATCTGATCATAAGAGGAAGCTACAGGTAACCGGAAGATTGCTTTTAATAGAAAGGACGAAGAGAAGGGGAAAGGCCTGTTGTTAGATGGATCTGCAATGGAAACTTGTTAGTGGAATACAGAGGGGCATTGCTTTCACAAAGTTTTTGGATATAAAGTGGAGTCAAACTAGATCCACAGCTCGTCCAATCCTTGCTACCTGAAAGCTAAACAAACAATCCTGCACGAAACCTCATGAGATCTAGATATATATGGAAAAGAGACAAGAATTACATGCAAATAAACTTATTAAACATGTATAATCTAGATCTTCAAACATATATGCTATGAGATATAGAAAAAACAAGTAACCTTACTTGCCCAACTATACTCCTATTGATTCAGCTGAATCGTTCAAGCCAGACAGGGTTCAGATGCAGAAATTGAGAGAAAAGCCGACAACATTATTAGCCGTAAGACAATGCTTAATCCACACACATGAGAGCATTACACCATTTGGCTTCCAAAGCTTCTTTATTCCAACAATCAAAAGATTACAACAGTATTACAATAGCAAGCCCTTCAATCCAACTCTAACTAGCTTGGAAGAGGCAGGCTGAGCTTTATTTATACAAAAAAAGGAGATCCAGCCCAGGGGGGTGCAAATCCCAAGGAGATAGACCACTGTAGCTGAAGGAGAGTCCATCAATGCCTGATGTGTGTCTAGCTGAGCCAGATCTGAGTCTCACTGAGTGCAACTTTCAATCGGGGGGGTGATCTGACTGACACCTCAACCTGTTGACTGAAGCATCCACCAAAACTCATCCAGATGAGCCCAAACGTGTGGAGGAGTGAGGGAGGGCAAAATTCCCCATAAAGGATGTTGAAGTTCAACTCTGGATCTGTCCAGATCACCTCCTTCAGTCAAGGATTTGTCAGATCCAGTCAATCTAGTTCAGATCTGACTGATTTCAATCAAATCGGTTGAGAATCCACTGATCTAGGATTTTGGATTTGCTCCATTATTCCTCAATCTATTAATTAAAATAATCAATAATTGATTTTTTGGGGCTTTCTGACCTGAGTGATGGAAAATCACTCAAAACTGGGAAATAGCGGGTCCATGGGTTTACATGGTGCTCTTAGCTTGAAAATGAGCACCTACATGACTGAAACTGATTATTTGGCCCACTTTTATTACAAAATCAATTTTTCCAATTAAACTATTAAAAAATAGCCTAAGTTTTGGAAAAATAAAATTTTAATAAAAAACACTGAAAAAAAATAAAAATTTAAAAAAGTTGAAAAAACCTAGGGGGACTTAGACATGTTCATATGACTCGACCATGATGCCTAGCATGTTTATACATTGACACATAGACACTAATAACCTTAGTAGGCCTAAATGCCAAGCCGACGACTCCAACTTTGGAGGTATGAAGTGAAAAACTCAAAAATTATCAGTCGTTTATTCAACAACCAATAATAACCAAGGAAAAAAAACACCCTGGGCGGATCGGATTGACAAATAAAGTCTAAGAGACCGAATCTTTTACAGACACTATCATGCTAGAACATTTATTACAATTCCCCCATGGGGTATGACCATGTGATATAGTACAACAAAGCTTTCCAAAAGTAAGAGTAAACGTCTTCTGAAGTCCAAACAAATTATCCTTGTCTAATTCACCATGCTCACTTGATAAAAAACCACTAAGTACAACTTAGGTGGTAACATTCTGGCTCCAACTGCGGGACGTGTGCTCGATCTGGTCATAGAGCAAGGAGAGGATATAAGAACACCAGAATCTCTAGTTTATACACCCTATAAAAACATCTCAACTTGATAAGAAAACCTCAGTAGCACAAGCTTTACATAGAAACCAAATGAACCATTAAGATGAATTTATTTAAACAAAATAAATGTAACTAACTAATGAAAAAAAATGTTTTATTATAGCTAAAACAAAAGTACGGAAAGTAAATGCTTTTTTTCAAGGAGCTTATTTTCCTACTCTAAGCATGATATAAATAGAGTTAAGTGTAATCAGAAATCCAATGTAACCACCTAAGCATTTTATTGACATAATTTTTTTTTCTTGTCTTTGGTTACCAACCAAAGTAAGGATACTTCATTTAGAAAATGCAAACCTGTGTGATGATTCGAAAGGGGCAGGATGGATGGGAAATCATAGGCATGCATAATGTCGTCAAACTTCCGCCCAAACTGGTAATTGCTTGCGCAGGTTGCTTCTATCCATGACTGGACAGGGTTGATATACAAATCAGAGTGATGAGGCAGATTGGCTACACCATCATACTGATCATAGAGGCTTATCGGATGATAATTCCCTGTATAAGACCCAAGTGGCTCCAAATCATGAGGAGACTCTATATGTGAAGATGATAGTTGAGACTGACATTCTACTAACTGCATCACATCTGTCTTTTCACAACACTGCTTCTCCATGTCTTCATTATTGATACCTTTGTGCGGCTCTGCATGATATGACTCCGAATGATCATATAAGAGTTTTGAATGCTCCTCTTCCATTCTAGGATTTTCCCAGGTCTCCAGATCCATGCTCTCTCCTTCAGATATGCAATAGATAGAAAAAATAACAAAACCATCAAAAGTTTCTGGTTCATTATTTTCCTGTTTATTCATGTCACAGACTGGATTTTCCATGAATGTCCAGGACTCCTCATCAACATCTTTGTCGGAGATAAGGGAGTCTTCGTCACTTGTATCATGCTCCAAGTTATACTTGTCCTATTTTTCATACTCATCTTCTTCAAAGAAAAGGTCACTAGGCAGTAAACCTTCCAGACTGTCATCATTAAATGGAGAACACGTAGGAGTCTCATCATGTACATTACAGTTTTCATCATAAGTTTCACTATAAGATTCTGCAATGGTTTCATCCTTAGGCTTGCACTATTTAGCTAGTGACAAAGGGTAGGCCTGGCCTACCATGTATACATGATCAAGCTCGTTTGAAGTTGTTTCCTAACTACTGAACTCGGGAAGTCCATGTTCCATGACCTGATTTGCAACATAACAAGTGCTTTCTTGGTGGAATTGTTCACAGGGTCTACACCATGGAATTACTTCTTCTACCATGTTAGCTGAGTCTAAATGGTTCGGAATCCTAGGCTCCTGCTGAGGAAATTTATTTTGATACATCTGATTTTGCTTGGGCTGAAAGTTCCTAGGTCCATTATTCTTTTCCATTGTGATCAATCTAATATGAATGTGATTCAAGTGTGCAGAATGATTGGCCATTAGTTGGTTTTGACTAGTAACCAAGTTTTTTATCATGTCCGTCACCTTTTCCATGGGATTTTTAGAAGTTCCCTTTTCTTCTAATTCAACGACTTTACCCTTGGTCTCGTTGTTGCAGAAATTGTTTCCCCTAGTGTGACCTGGAATGTTGGACTTTCCTGAAGACTGCATATTCTTTTCTATTTTCTCGGCCTATTCCTGAGCAGTTTTTAGATTGGCCGGCTCTTTCTCTTCTAACTGGTACCTCAAATCACCAGTGAAAGCTTCGATGTAAGATAGGAGGATGGAGACATCCTTTGGCTTGATTTCATTAAGGAGGTCCGGAACCACACGCCTAAACTTAGTGTTAAATTCATCCACGATTTCATTCTCCATCTTCTTAATGTTATGAAGGGCAGCAAGCAGATGTCTTGGTTCTTTCTTTTCTCCCCATTTCTTCTTAAAACCTTCTAGGAATTCACTAAGAGTTTTATATGAATCATCATCTAGGTCGAAGTGCCATTCTTCAGCTTCATCTTCTAAGGATAAAGCAAAGAGCTTCATTTTGACATCGTCATGGTCATGGGCAGCATCATTGCAATAACTGATTGGGTGCTTTTCAAACTTTCGAAGGTGAGACTTGGAAGTGATGGCATTATTTCCCTGAAATATGGGGAGCTTCTTGATAGCATCTTTTGGAATGGCATGGGGAGACCCTGCTATCTGAGAAAAGTCAAGGGGTTTGAATAATTCCGTCATATCTTGAGATTGGTGAACATGACTCTCTACAAATATGTGATGGATATCTGAGAGGGATTGGTCTCCTAAATCCTCAAGGTTTCTACGAGAAGTCTGCCTTTTCAATCTTTCCCTAATAAACCTTTCGAGATCAGGGGGATGATTGAATAATTGATGGCAGTTTCTTCGGGTAGAAATTCTTGGAGGGATGTTAGACAGTGGAGTCGCCAGATGGATCGAGTTTTAATTTTTATGTTTTCTAAAGACAAGATCAATCAAATTATTTTTTTATCTTTTTAGTTGTTTAGAAAAAAGTTAAGCTAAGTCGTACCCGAGAATAAAAATATTTATCCCCAGCAACGACGCCAAAAAGTGTTGCCTCCTTTCACACACCTGGGTCACGTGGCAGAAATCTTCAAGCCACTCGGTGTGTCCTTGGGGGCAAGTCTCGAGTCAAGGTTGTCACCTTGTTCTTGACTCCTCCGTTTAGGCTCAACTCCTAATGAAGCCAAGGGGGGTAGACCCTATTAAGTTACTAAGGAAAAATTATTTAGTATGGTGATGTTAAATTGAATGAGTTACTTAGGGGTTTGAATTTTAACCATAAACAACCATAGATGACAAGATACAAAATGAGTGCACGAAAGCAAATGCTGAGACACAATATATATATATATATAAATAGAAAGAAAGAAAATAGCCAGTGCCTTAAAATGGAGTCAAAAGATAATCAATGTACTTGCATGTGCTTGGAGTGAATGTTTTGCGACTGCCTCTTGGTACGTTTTAAGTTAATGTGAAATATGATTTGATTAAAATTAGGCAAAGGGGTGGACTCCAGATATACCCGAGAGTACTTGGAGTATGTCCAAAACTAAACCTTCATGGCTACCTGCAAGGAATATGTGGGCTGAATGGAGTCTCTGAGGCTATTGTTCATAATGCACCTACAGGTGTAACAGATATCGGCGCTCCGAGGTCACTTTTCAAGAGTTCCCGCTTCCTTTGGGTATTTTTCCACCGTAATGGTTTGATCGAGGTGTTGGATTTTCACCTGATGGTTTGTCAATTTGGGAGAGTGAATCCTAATTATTCTAGTCACTCAAGTGCTTTTGATGCAGCTTGACTGATCGGACAAACCGCAGCCAAGTGCAGAGGATACACACTAGAGTCTTGTCAATTTTAGTAAATTTTAGACAAGGTGTTCTTATTAAAAAGAAAACCCCCCAGGAACCTCTTTCGGTCCGAGTGGACCTCAATCGGGGAATCGAGGGGTTGATTTTATTATGGTTACTGAAACAAATGATGATAGCAAATGAAACATAAAAAGACAAGCAAACCACAATTTTCTAATTAGACTACCACGAACCTTTCTTCACCTTTCGGCTCAAAATGAGGCTTGTGGGGTAAGTATTAAAGTTACTTTGAAACCAATAGAAATGGAATATGGAAATGATTTTAAATCAAAGTATACGACCATGCAGATTAGTACTATGCTAGATTGAAAAAAGATGAACGAAAAGCAAAAAATGACACGGATGCAAATCCCCCCAAGGGGGATGGTGAAAGAGCCTATTCAAAAAGATCTTGTGTTTTTATTAGCAGCGATTTACAATATCAGCAAATTGAAATTGATGCACTTTGGTCCTTGTTATCTGGGATCCAAAGGCTTACAACAAGCTTGTAACAAGCTAAAATCAAAACACGGCGGTGGGGGAAGCTTCTGGGAAGCTATGGTTTGTCCAAGAGTTGGAAAATGGGCAGACTCTCATCTTTTTTGTTAGACTTGCTTAAAAACAGCGAGCAATTAAAATCAAATGTGCCCAAACACACTTTAAAAATGTTTTGGGTCACCACGCTAGTTACCAAAAAAAAACTAAGTAAAAAATTGTTAAAAGGGGCCAATCTAGTTTTGCAAAAAGGAACCAAGATCTTGGCTTGCTGTTTGGGCAACCAATGAGATATGCACTTTTCTTGCAGAATTTAAATCTTTGAAGAATGAAGAAAGAAACTACCTTATGAGCAAGCTTTAGATCTATGCTTTAGCTACTTGCAAAAAAGGAAATTCCTACACCTAGATCTATCTTTATGAAATGATATTCTTTATGAAATTATAGATCTAAGCTGTAAGACTCTTATAAACTAGATCTAAAAATATATATTCAATTCTTAGAACTAGATCTGATCATAAGAGGAAGAGACAGGTAACCGAAAGATTGATTTTAATAGAAAGGAGGAAGAGAAGGGGAAAGGCTCGTTGTTGGATGGATCTGCAATGGAAACTTGTTAGTGGAATACAGAGGGGCAATGCCTTCACAAAGTTTTTGGATGTATAGTGGAGTCAAACTAGATCCACAGCTCGTCTAATCCTTGCTACCTGAAAGTTAAACAAACAATCCTGCACGAAACCTCATGAGATCTGGATATATATATGAAAAAGAGACAAGAATTACATGCAAATAAACTTATTAAACATGTATAATCTAGATCTTCAAACATATATGCTATGAGATATAGAAAAAACAAGTAACCTTACTTTCCCAACTATACTCCTATTGATTCAGCTGAATCGTTCCACCCAGCCAGGGTTCAGATGCAGAAATTGAGAGAAAAGCCGAAAACATCAATAGCCATTAGACAATGCTTAATCCACACATATGAGAGCATTACACCATTTGGCCTCCAAAGCTTCTTTATTCCAACAATCAAAAGATTACAACAGTATTACAATAGCAAGCCCTTCAATCCAACTCTAACTAGCTTGGAAGAGGCAGCCTGAGCGTTATTTATATAAAAAAAGGAGATCCAGCCCAGGGGGGTGCAAATCCCAAGGAGATAGACCACTGTAGCTGAAGGAGAGTCCATCAATGTCTGATCTGTGTCTAGCTGAGCCAAATCTGAGTCTCACTGAGTGCAACTGTCAATCGGGGGGATGATCTGACTGACACCTCAACCTGTTGACTGAAGCATCCACCAAAACTCATCCAAATGAGCCCAAACGTATGGAGGAGAGAGGGAGGGCGAAATTCCCCATAAAGGATGCTGAAGTTCAAAGCTGGATCTGTCCAGATCATCTCCTTCAGTTAAGGATTTGTCAGATCCAGTCAATCTGGTTCAGATCTGACTGATTTCAATCAAATTGGTTGAGAATCCACTGATCTAGGATTTTGGATTTGCTCCATTATTCCTCAATTTATTAATTAAAATAATCAATAATTGATTTTTTTGGGCTTTCTGACCTGATTGATGGAAAATCACTCAAAACTAGGAAATAGCGAGTCCATGGATTTACATTGTGCTCTTAGCTTGAAAATGAGCACCTACATGACTGAAACTGATTATTTGGCCCACCTTTATTACAAAATCAATTTTTCCAATTAAACTATTAAAAAATAGCCTAAGTTTTGGAAAAATTAAATTTTAATAAAAAAGACTGAAAAAAATAAAAATTTAAAAAAGTTGAAAAAACCTAGGGGGACTTAGACATGTTCATATGACTCAACCATTATGCCTAGCATGTTTATACATTGACACATAGACTCTAATAACCTCAATAGGCCTAAATGCCAAGCCGACCACCCCAACTTTGGAGGTATGGAGTAAAAAACTCAGAAATTATTAGCCGTTTATTCAACAACCAATAATAACCAAGGAAAAAAAACACCCTGGGCTGATCGGATTGACAAATAAAGTCTAAGAGACCGAATCTTTTACAGACACTATCATGCTAGAACATTTATTACAATTCCCCCATGGGGTATGAACATGTGATATAGTACAACAAAGCTTCCCAGAAGGAAGACTGAAGGTCTTCTGAAGTCCGAACAAGTTATCCTTGTCTAGTTCACCATGCTCACTTGATAAAAAACCACTAAGTACAACTTAGGTGGTAAAATTCTGGCTCCAACTGCGGGACATGTGCTCGATCTGGTCATAGGGCAAGGAGAGGATACAAGAACACCAGAATCTCTGGTTTATACACCCTATAAAAACATCTCAACTTGACAAGAAAACCTCAGTAACACAAGCCTTACATAAAAACCAAATGAAACATTAAGATGATTTATTTAAACAAAATAAATGTAACTAACTAATGAAAAAAAATGTTTTATTATAGCTAAAACAAAAATGCGGAAAGTAAATGCTCTTTTTCAAGGAGCTTATTTTCCTACTCTAAGCATGATATAAATAGGGTTAAGTGTAATCAGAAATCCAATGTAACCACCTAAGCATTTTATTGACATAAATTTTTTTTTCCTTGTCTTTGGTTACCAGCCAAAGTAAGGATACTTTATTTAGAAAATGCAAACCTGTGTGATGATTCGAAAAGGGTGGGATGGATGGAAAATCATAGGCATGCATAGTGTCGTCAAACTTCCTCCCAAACTGGTAATTGCTTGCGTAGGCTGCTTCTATCCATGACTGGACAGGGTTGATATACAAATCAGAGTGATGAGGCAGATTGACTACACCATCATACTGATCATAGAGGCTTACCGGATGATAATTCCCTGTATAAGCCCCAAGTGGCTCCAAATCATGAGGAGACTCTATATGTGAAGATGATAGTTGACACTGATATTCTACTAACTGCATCACATCTGTCTTTTCACAACACTGCTTCTCCATGTCTTCATTATTGATACCTTTGTGCGGCTCTGCATGATATGACTCTGAATAATCATATAAGAGTTTTGAATGCTCCTCTTCCATTCTAGGATTTTCCCAGGTCTCCAGATCCATACTCTCTCCTTCAGATATGCCATAGATAGAAAAATTAACAAAACCATCAAAAGTTTCTAGATCATTATTTTCCTGTTTATTCATGTCACAGACTGGATTTTCCATGAATGTCCAGGACTCCTCATCAACATCTTTGTCGGAGATAAGGGAGTCTTCGTCACTTGTATCATGCTCCAAGTTATACTTGTCCTCATTTTCATACTCATCTTCTTCAAAGAAAAGGTCACAAGGCAGTAAACCTTCCAAACTGTCATCATTATATGGAGAACACGTAGGAGTCTCATCATGTACATTACAGTTTTCATCATAAGTTTCACTATAAGATTCTGCAATGGTTTCATCCTTAGGATTGCACTGTTTAGCTGGTGACAAAGGGTAGGCCTGGCCTACCATGTATACATGATCAGGCTCGCTTGAAGTTGTTTCCTAACTACTGAACTCGGGAAGTCCATGTTCCATGACTTGATTTGCAACATAACAAGTGCTTTCTTGGTGGAATTGTTCACAGGGTCTACACCATGGAATTACTTCTTCTACCATGTTAGCTGAGTCTAACTGGTTCGGAATCCTAGGCTCTTGCTGAGGAAATTTATTTTGATACATCTGATTTTGCTTGCGCTGAAAGTTCCTAGGGTCCATTATTCTTTTCCATTGTGATCAATCTATTATGAATGTGATTCAAGTGTGCAGAATGATTGGCCATTAGTTGGTTTTGACTAGTAACCAAGTTTTTTTATCATGTCCGTCACCTTTTCCATGCGATCTTTAGAAGTTCCATTTTCTTCTAATTCAACGGTTTTACCCTTGGTCTCTTTGTTGCAGGAATTGTTTCCCCTAGTGTGACCTGGAATGTTGGACTTTCCTAAAGACTGCATATTCTTTTCTATTTTCTCGGCCAATTCCTAAGCAATTTTTAGATTGGCCGGCTCTTTGTCTCTTAACTGGTACCTCAAATCACCAGTGAAAGCTTCGATGTAAGATATGAGGATGGAGGCATCCTTTGGCTTGATTTCATTAACGAGGTCCGGAACCACACGCCTGAACTTAGTGTTAAATTCATCCATGGTTTCATTCTCCATCTTCTTAATGTTATGAAGGGCAGCAAGCAGATGTCTTGGTTCTTTCTTTTCTCCCCATTTCTTCTTAAAACCCTCTAGGAATTCACTAAGAGTTTTATATGAATAATCATCTAGGTCGAAGTATCATTCTTCAGCATCATCTTCTAAGGATAAAGCAAAGAGCTTCATTTTGACATCGTCATGGTCATGGGTAGCATCATTGCAATAATTGACTAGGTGCTTTTCAAACTTTCAAAGGTGAGACTTGGCAGTGATGGCATTATCGCCCTGAAATATGGAGAGCTTCTTGATAGCATCTTTTGGAATGGCATGGGGAGCACCTGCTATCTGAGAAAAGTCAAGGGGCTTGAATAATTTCGTCATTTCTTGAGATTGGTGAACATGACTCTCTACAAATATGTGATGGATATCTGAGAGGGATTGGTCTCCTAAATCTTCAAGGTTTCTACGAGAAGTCTGCCTATTCAATCTTTCCCTAATAAACCTTTCGGGATCAGGGAGAGGATTGAATAATTGATGGTGGTTTCTTCGGGTAAAAATTCCTGGAGGGATGTTAGACAGTGGAGTCGCCAGATGGATCGAGTTTTAATTTTTATGTTTTTTAAAGCCAAGATCAATCAAATTATTTTTTTATCTTTTTAGTTGTTTAGAAAAAAGTTAAGCTAAGTCGTACCCGAGAATAAAAAGATTTATCCCCGGCAACGGCGCCAAAAAGCGTTGCCTCCTTTCACACACCTGGGTCACATGGCAGAAATCTTCAAGCCACTCGGTGTGTCCTTGGGGGCAAGTCTCGAGTCAAGGTTGTCACCTTGTTCTTGACTCCTCCGTTTAGGCTCAACTCCTAACGAAGCCAAGGGGGGTAGACCCTATTAAGTTACTAAGGAAAAATTATTTAGTATGGTGATGTTAAATTGAATGAGTTACTTAGGGGTTTGAATTTTAACCATAAACAACCATAGATGACAAGATACAAAATGAGCGCACGAAAGCACAATGCTGAGACACAATA